>JANQAP020000115.1:1176050-1187296 GCA_026874005.2 Erythroxylum coriaceum
AGGATTTAGTTAGATCTTTTGTATTTCCTCTTTCATGTAGTACATTTTGTATTAGATTTTGATGATGTACATGTATACATCTTGGAAAGCTACAATATATGTACATTCGGTGTTTATGAAATGAAAAGAGGAAATTGCTTTAAAAAAATTGGTGACTTCTTGTATTTAGTTGATGCCATGATTAAGTTGGATTAATTGCCATGTTATAAAGTGAAAATGAGACTATAACATACCATTGTTATAGGGTATGTACTAGAATGTCATAAGGATGTTCCAGTATGTACCTTATAGCAGTGGGGGTGTTACATGATAGCATTAATGGAATGAGATTTTTCTAACTTGTGTTGATAATTATTCGAGATATACTTGGGTATCATTTTTGAAAGGAAAATTAGATACTTTCAAGGCTTTTAGAAGCCTATGTGTGCAAGTCATGAATCTAAAATAGAACACTTTTCCAGCTTTAATACAAGCTTTAATAACTTTTTTGATAAGTATGGCATTATACAAGAATTTTCCAGCACCTAAAACTCCACAACAAAATGGAGTTGTCGAAAGGAAAAATATAACACTTCAAGAAATGGCCAGATCTATATTAAATAGGAGTAAATTGTCTATGCGATTTTGGGCTGAAGCAGTTAATACAACATGCTACATATGGAACTGAGTTTATCTTCGAAACATTTTGAACAAGACATCCTATGAACTCTAGAAGGGAAGGAAACGAGATGTGAGTTACTTTCATGTTTCTGGTAGTAAGTGCTACATTATTAAAGACCAGGAATAGCTCAAAAAATTTTAGAGCAAAAGTGATGAAGGAATCTTCATTAGTTATTCAACTCACAGTAAAGCATATCGAGTGTATAATCAAAGAACCAAGAAAGTGCTAGAGTCTATAAATGTTGTGATAGATGATGTATCTTTATTGAATGATCAAGTGGCAGATCAAAATCTACATAACCGACCCTCTGAACCAGCTCAAACAATCAACGAGACAAGATTGAAAAATTGCCCAGATTTGCAGTTTCTTGTTACTGAGGAAGTAATTGCGCGAATTAAAGAACTATCAGTTACTTCAGATGATGAATCAACCAAAACACTGGATGAGGAAATTATTCCTTTAAATGTTCAAAACTCGAGATAAGCTGATTTCAACTGGGATTCTCCCTCTTGATTAAGAAGAAATCATCTAGTAGAGAATGTCATTATAGATGTTAGTGAAAGAAGAAAAACATGGTAAAGAAAAAGGGTTGATTATCGAGAACGTGCGGGATACTTGTGCTACACATTTTCATTCGAGCCAAAGAACGTTAAACAAACTCTACAAGATGAGTTATGGGTAGTAGCTATGCAAGATGAATTAATTCAATTCGCATGGAATGATGTGTGGGAATTAGTGCCAAGACCATTGGATACTAATGTGATTATAACAAAATGGGTGTTTCAAAACAAAATAGATGAAAAGGTAATGCAACCAGAAATAAAGCAAAGTTAGTAGCTTAGGGATATTCTTAGGTTGAAGGAATAGATTTTCACGAAACTTTTGCACTGGTGGCATGACTTGAGTTTATCAGACTATTATTGGACATAGCATGCGTGAAGGGGTTTAAGCTTTATCAGATGGATGTAAAGAGTGCTTTTTTGAATGGGTTTATACAGGAAGAACTGTATGTCGAGCAATTGAAAGAATTTATTGATTTAGCCCACTCAGATCAGGTTTTTAAGGTAAAGAAAGCTCTTTATGGTCTCAAATAAGTACTAGGGGCTTGGTACAAAAGGCTAACACAATATCTCATCAAGCAAGGATATAAACGAGGTATTGTTGACAAAACTCTGTTTATTAAAAAGTTTCAATCTGATTTTTTTATTGCTCAGATCTATGTTGATGACATTGTGTTTGGTGCCGCACATCTGAAGGTGGTAGATGAATTTGTTGAGTTAATGACATCCGAATTTGAAATGAGTATGGTAGGTAAGCTAAATTTATTTTTGGGTTTACAAGTTAAACAAGTGAAGGATGGAACTCTTATATCGCAAACCAAATATGCCAATAGTTTAATAAAGAAGTTCAGTCTTGAGAGTGCCAGACACGCGAGAACACTATGAGTGTCTCAACGAAACTAAACAGAGATGACAATGGTAAAAGTGTTGATGTTAGTCTATATCAGAGCATGATCGAAAGTTTATTATATTTTACTGCAAGTAGGCTAGATATCTATTACAACTTTGGTGTATGTGCTCGCTATCAAGCTAATCCGAAAGAAACACATCTCACAGCGGTCAAGAGGATTATCAAGTATGTAAGTGAAACATCTGATTTTGGGATATGGTATACATCTGACTCGACATCTTATCTAGCTGGATATAGTGATGCGGATTGGGCTGGAAACTTAGACGTTTGGAAAAGCACTTTAAAAGGTTGTTTCTTCTTAGGAAACAACTTGATCTCTTGGTATAGCAAGAAGCATAATTTAATTTCACTGTCGACCGCTGAGGCAAAATATATCGCTGCTGATAGTTGTTGTTCGCAACTTCTTTGGATGAAACAGATGTTAGAAGATTATAAGATTGATCAGAATGTGTTAACTACCTTTCGTGATAATAAGAGTGCCATAGACATCTCTAAGAATCCAGGTCAGCATTTAAGAAAGAAACATATTGATCTCCGGTACCACTTTATTCGAGAGCTTGTGGAAAGCAAAATAGTCACCTTGTCACATGTATCTATGGAAAAGTAGTTAGCAGATATCTTTACAAAACCTCTTAATGCTGTAAGATTTGAACTTCTTCGAGGAGCTTTGGGACTTTGTGCTTTACATTATTGATGTATTATTTGTATTTTTTAAAAAATCAAAAAAAGGAAAAAAAAGTTAAAAAAAAGTTTTTTCCATCCAAGGGATCAAAAATCCCTAGGTGTCTTTCTCTACTCACCAACGCCCCTTTTACATCCCTCTATCTGTCCACTCTTAAGCTTCAAATCACTCCTGCAGCTGCGTTGAAGACATCTTCATCGTAGGCATTGGATTTATGTAAGATTTAAAAGGACATCACCATTGAAGCTTCATCAATTTCTCATCAATGTTAGCCCTCAAGCTCTCAAGGCACACAGGACATTGGGTTGAAGCTTTCTCCATTGTGAACTTAGTGTATATATGAAATTTGTGAACCTGCATCGAAGACCTCTATCTTCTCTTTACGGTATTGCTTCTTCTCACTTCAAGGTTGATTCAATTTGTTGATTTTGGTTGGAATTTTGCTGTTTTTTGAAAAATATGGGTAAGAACAAAGAGAAAATGTTCCTTTCGGTGAAAAAAGTGAATTGCAAGCTCTTGATGAAGGCGACTTTACAAAATGGTTGGTATTTTGATAGTGGATGTTCAAGCCGCATGATAAGGGAAAAGAATTACTTAACTGATTATCAAAGTTGTATGGATGGTCATCTGACCTTTGGAGGTGGAAAGAAGGCTTCGGTGATTGGTAGAGGAATATTATATGTGGATGGATTGCCTTCCCTCAAGAATGTGCCCCATGTCGATGGACTAAAAACCAATTTGGTAAGTATAACCTAACTTTGTGATGATGGTTTGTTAGTTAAATTTACAAGTGATGAATGCAGGGTGCTAACTGAACAAGGAGAATGTCTTGTGAGCGGCAAGCGATTAGCCGACAATTGCTATATGTTGCAGGTCATGACCATTTGTAAATCAGTCATACACAACAATAGCATTGATTTATGGCATCAAAAGCTTGGACACGTAAATTTTGATCTCATTAGCAAGTTGACAAAATTGGAAGCTATGAAGGGTCTAGCCACAGTGAACAAAGAAGGGAAATCAATTTGTAGTGCGTGCCAGATGGGAAAACAGATAAGAGTGCCACACAAAAGGCTTACACGTGTTACCTCATCACGCATACTTGAATTAATTCATATGGATTTGGTTGGTCTAACACAACATTATAGCATTGGTGGAATGAGATATTTTTTAACTTGTGTTGATGATTATTCGAGATATACTTGGGTATCATTTTTTAAAGAAAAATCATATTCTTTCAAGGCTTTTATAAGCCTATGTGTGCAGGCCATGAACTTGAAAAATATGACTATATTGAGAATTTGATCGGATCACAAAGGAGAATTTATGATTACAAGCTTTAATGACTTTTGTGATGAGTATGGCATCATACAAGAATTTTCAGCACCTAAAACTCCACAACAAAATGGAGTTGCTGAAAGGAAAAACAGAACACTTCAGGAAATGGCCAAATCTATATTGAATGGAAGTAAATTGTCTATCCAATTTTGGGCTGAAGAAGTCAATACAACATGCTACATATGTAACCGAGTTTATCATCGAAGCATCTTGAACAAGACATTTTCAAGACATCCTATGAACTCTGGAAGGGAAGGAAAACAGATGTGAGTTACTTTCATATTTTTGGTAGTAAGTGGTACATTATTAGAGACCAGGAACAACTCGAAAAATTCGAAAGCAAAAGTGATGAAGGAATCTTCATTGGTTATTTAACTCACAGTAAAGCTTACCAAGTGTATAATCAAAGAATCAAGAAAGTGCTAGAGTCCATAAATGTTATGATAAATGATGTATTTTTGTTGAATGGTCAAGACGTAGAACAAAATCTACATAACCAACCCTCTGAGCTAGCTCAAACAATCAACGAGACAAGATTGAAAAATTGCACAGATTTGCAGTTAGTTGCTGTTGAGGAAGTAAATGCGCGAATTAAAGAAACGTCAGATATTTCAGATGATCAACCAACCAAAACACTGGATGCAGAAATTATTCCTTTTAAATGTTCAAAACTTGAGAGAAGTTAATTTGAACCAGGATTCTCCCTCTCGAATCAGAAGAAATCTTCCAGTAGTGAACGTCATCATAGATGTTAGTGAAAGAAGAAAAACATGGTAAAGAAAAAGGTTTGATTATCGAGAACTTGTAGGATACTTGTGCTACACATTTTCATTCAAGCCAAAGAATGTTAAAGAAGCTCTACAAGATAAGTTCTGGGCAATAGCTATGCAAGATGAATTAATTTAATTCACACAGAATGATGTGTGGGAATTAGTGTTAAGACCATCGGATGCTAATGTGATTATAACAAAATGGGTGTTTCAAAACAAAATAGATGAAAAGGGTAATGCAACCTGAAATAAAGCAAGGTTAGTAGCTCAGGGATATACTCAAGTTGAAGGAATAGATTTTCACAAAACTTTTGCATCGGTGGCACGACTTGAGTTTATCAGACTATTATTAGGAATAGCATGCGTAAAGGGGTTTAAGCTTTATCAGATGGAAGCAAAGAGTGTTTTTTCGAATGGGTTTATACAGGAAGAAGTGTATGTTAAGCAACCGAAAGGATTTATTGATTTAGCCTATGCAGATCACATTTTTAAGCTAAAGAAAGCTCTTTAAGGTCTCAAACAAGCACTAAGGGCTTGGTACGAAAGGCTCACACATTATCTCATCAAGCAAGGATATAAACGAGGTACTGTTGACAAAACTCTGTTTATTAAAAATTTTAAGTCTGATTTTGTGATTGCTCATATCTATGTTGATGACATTATGTTTGGTGCCACACCTCTGAAGATGGTAGATGAATTTGTTGAATTAATGACATCCGAATTTGAAATGAGTATGGTAGGTGATCTGAATTTATTTTTAGGTTTGCAAGTTAAAAAGTGAAGGATGAAATTTGTATATCTCAAACCAAATATGCCAACAATTTAACAAAGAAGTTCGGTCTTTAAAATGCCAGACATGCGAGAACATCTATGAGTATCTCAACGAAACTAAAAAGAGATGAAAATGATAAAAGCGTTGATGTCAGTTTATATCAGAGCATGATCGGAAGTTTATTATATTTGACTGCAAGTAGGCCAGATATCTGTTACAGCATTGGTGTATATGCTCGCTATCAAGCCAACCTGAAAGAAACACATCTGACAGAGATTAAGAGGATTATCAAGTACGCAAGCAAAACATCTAATTTTGGGATATGGTATACATCTTACTCGACATCTTATCTAGCTGGATATAATGATGTGGATTGGACTGGAAAGTTAGACGATTAGAAAAACACTTCAGGAGGTTGTTTATTCTTAGGAAACAACTTGATCTCCTAGTATAGCAAGAAACATAATTCAATTTCACTATCGACCGCTGAGGAAGAATATATCACTACAGTTAGTTGTTGTTCACAACTTCTTTGGATGAAACAGATGTTAGAAGATTATGGGATTGATCAGAATGTGTTGACTATCTTATGGGATAACCAGAGTACCGTAGACATCTCTAAAAATCCAGTGCAACATTCAAGAATGAAATATATTGATCTTAGGTACCACTTTATTCAAGAGCTTGTGGAAAGCAAAATAGTCACCTTGTCAAATGTATCTACGAAAAAGCAATTGGCAGATATCTTTACGAAACCTCTTGATGTAGTAAGATTTGAACTTCTTTGAGGGGTTTAAAACTTTGTGCTTTACATTATTGATGTGTTATTTTTATTTTTTTTTAAAATCAAAAAAGAGGAAAAGAAAAGTTAAAAAAAGCGTTTTTCATCCAAGGGATTAAAAATCCCTAGGTGTCTTTCTCTACTCACTAATGCCCCTCTTACATCTCTCTATCTGTCCACTCCTATGCTTCAAATCACTCCCGTTGCTGCGTTGAAGACATCTTCACTGTGGGCATTGGATTAATGTTGGATTGAAAGGGACATCACCACCGAAGCTTCATCTATTTCTCATTAGTATTGGCTCTCAAGCTCAATGTTCCTTTCGGTGTCAGAAAAGAAGACAATAGCTTTAACATGTCATTCTAGTCAACTAATCCTTAATCCGACACCCGGCAAGAGATTCATCGGGGCTGGGTCATCTTCTGAGTTCCTAATGATATTCCTTACACTACCTCTGTTCGAAAAGAAGTACTAGATCCAAATGATGATGTTACTTGGGTCATATTATCCATGGTTGAAGAATCTGCTTCAGATTCTGATAAGACACCCACAGCATCTGCTCTACCAACTGCGCCTCTAACGGCTCCTCAGAAACGTACAAAGGTGCGGGCTCAAAAAACAATCCGACCACCTCGACATAATTCTTCCATCCACCTGACAGTGGATAATGTGATTTCCTTCAAGTTCTACTCTTCTGCGGCTGAACAGAAATGGGCGACTCTCAACACTGTCGGGTTTGTTCTTGAACACCCAATCAACTTAGACGAGTTTCAACAACATGGTCTAAACATTTTATTATCAAAACAATTTTTACTACAAGCCTCACTACTTCCGCAGCATTATTGGAAAATTTTATGAAAGATTGCAAGATATCGCGAATCAGGCACTTTAACTCGGGAAGAAATATTTCAATTTGAAACTAGTCAAAAAGACGTTGAGATCACTACCTCTGAGATTTATTCTAAAAGTTGCAGTAATAGAAGAGGCACAAGACATTAATAATTTGTCATTGGAGAAGGTAATTAGAATTCTTACAAATTTCGAAATGAATCTTTTAAGGGGTAAGCAAGAAAGAAGCAAAGAATTGGCACAGTAGGTTAAAACTGGAAAAGGTGAGAATGATGCAGAAGATGAATCCGATGAGAATGAAGATTTGGTACTACTCACATGAAATTTTGGTAAATGGCTGAACAGAATGAAAAAGGACATACCCAAGTTTAGACAACATGGTGAGAGTTCATCTGATAACAACTTTTTAAAAAGTCAAAACTTAAAAGAGTGAAAGAAAGGTGAAGAGAATCCAATGTCATAAGTGTCAATGCTTCGAGCACGTTCAAGCTGAATGTGCTAATAATTTAAAGAAGAGAAAATGAAAATCCTTTACTAGAATATGATAGTGAAGAAGAAATCGCTAATGGTTCTATGTTAGTTGCTTTATATAGCAAAAGTCCAGGTACTTGCTTAACAGTAACTGAGAAAGAAGCAACTAAAGACAAAAATGGACGAAAAATAGAAAATTTTGAGAAATATGCAAACAACTTAGCTCAAGACCTAATATCGGATTATGATAGTGATGAAAGTGGCCTAGATGATAAAAAGGAGAATATTTATGAGGTTTACAAAGCTATGTATGAAAAATGACGTGTAAAAAGAATGAAAGATTGAAGGAAGAGAATCTCTCCATAAAGAACACCATCCAAGAGTTAGAAAGGAAATTGATGTTGGCATTAGGTCAGCTTGGTAAAGCTAGAATGAGATTAGTAAGTATTGAAAAGGGATTGAGAATGTTGAATGGAGGCCAAAAAAACAAGAAAAGTTAATGAAAATGGCCAAAGTTAAAGGGGAGCTTGAAGATATTGTCTATAAGGGTGAGTGCTCTAAGGTGAATGAGAAGAAAAATGATATGTCTAGATCTATCTTAGAAGAAGAAACATCGAGAAAGAATCGAAGATTTGTACCCACGTGTCATTTTTGTTGAGTTATTGGGCATATAAGGCCAAAATGTTACCAGTTACTGCAGAGCCAAAGCAAAACAATTATATGTCTCTCACAAAAATCTCAACATCAGCTCTCAGTACCGAAATGTACTTGGGTGAAAAAGAGTGAATTGCAAGCTCTCGATGAAGGTAACTTTGCAAAATGGTTGGTATTTTTATAATGGATGTTCACGCCACATGACAAGGAAAAAGAATTACTTAACCGATTATCAGAGTTGTATGGATGATCATGTGACCTTCAAAGATGGAAAGAAGGCTGCGGTGATTAGTAGAGGAACATTATGTGTGGATGGATTGCCTCCCCTCAAGAATGTGCTCCATGTTGATGGACTAAAAGCCAATTTGGTGAGTATAACCCAACTTTGTGATGATGGTTTGTTAGTTAAATTTACAAGTGATGAATGCAGGGTGCTAATTGAACAAGGAGAATGTCTTATGAGTGGCAAGCGATCAGCCGACAATTGTTATATGTTATAGGTCATAACCATTTGTAAATCAGTCACACGCGACAATAACATTGATTTATGACATCAAAAGCTTGAACACATAAATTTTAATCTTATTAGCAAGTTGACAAAATTGGAAGCTGTGAAGGGTCTAGCCACAATGAACAAAGAAGGGAAATCAATTTGTAGTGCGTGCCATATGGGAAAACAGATAGGAGTGCCACACAAAAGGGTTAGACATGTTACCTTATCACGCATACTTGAATTAATTCATATGGATATGGTTGGTCCAACACAACATGATATCATTGGTGGAATGAGATATTTTTAACTTGTGTTGATGATTATTCGAGATATAATTGGGTATCATTTTTGAAAGAAAAATTAGATACTTTCAAGGCTTTTAGAAGCCTATGTGTTCAAGTCATGAATTTGAAAAATATGACTATATTAAGAATTCGAACGGATCACGAAAGAGAATTTGAGAATACAAGCTTTAATGACTTTTGTTATGAGTATAGCTTCATACAAGAATTTTCAACACCCAAAACTCCACAACAAAATGGAGTTTTCGAAAGGAAAAACAGAACACTTCAAGAAATGGATAAATCTATATTGAATGGAAGAAAATTGTTTATGAGATTATGGACTGAAATAGTTAATACAGCATGCTACATATGTAATAGAGTTTATCTTCGAAGCATCTTGAATAAGACTTCCTATGAACTCTGGAAGGGAAGGAAACCAAATGTGAGTTACTTTCATGTTTTTGGTAGTAAGTGCTACATTAGTAGAGGCCAAGAACAGCCTAAAAAATTCGAGAGCAAAAGTGATGAAGGAATCTTCATTGATTATTTAACTCATAGTAAAGCTTACCGAGTGTATAATCAAAGAACCAAGAAAGTGCTAGAGTCCATAAATGTTGTGATAAATGATGTATCTTTGTTGAATGGTCAAGTGGCAGAACAAAATCTACATAACCGACCTCTGAACCATCTCAAACAATCAACGAGAAAAGATTGAAAAATTGCCCAGATTTGTAGTTAGTTGCTGCTGAGGAAGTAACTGCGTGAATTGAAGAACTGTCAGTTACTTCAGATCATGAATCAACCAAAAAACTGGATGCAGAAATTATTCCTTTAAATGTTCAAAACTCAAGAGAAGCTGATTTGAACCGGGATCCTCCCTCTCAATTAAGAAGAAATCATCCTGTAGAGAACGCCATTATAGAAGTTAATGAAGAAGAAAAACATGGTAAATAAAAAGGGTTGATTATCGAGAACTTGCGGGATACTTGTGCTACACATTTTCATTTGAGCCAAAGAACGTTAAAGAAGCTCTAAAATATGAGTTCTGGGTAGTAGCTATGCAAGATGAATTAATTCAATTCGCACACAATGATGTGTGGGAATTAGTGCCAAGACCATCGGATACTAATGTGATTATAACAAAATGGGTGTTTCAAAACAAAATAGATGAAACGGGTAATGCAACCAGAAATAAAGCAAGGTTAGTAGCTCAGGGATATTCTCAGGTTGAAGGAATAGATTTTCACGAAACTTTTTCATCAGTGGCATAACTTGAGTCTATCAAACTATTATTGGGCATAGCATACGTGAAGGGGTTTAAGCTTTATCAGATGGATGTAAAGAGTGCTTTTTTGAATGGGTTTATACAAGAAGAAGTGTATGTCAAGCAATCGAAAGGATTTATTGATTCAGCCTGATAGGTGTGCATTAGGATATGCTTTTATAGGTAATTGGCATATGTTTTCTAACATAATTGTTGTTTGTTGTTCTAGTTTAGGATTCATTTTGCATGTTTTCATTAAGTTTGATTTTCAGTGTTGTTCTTACGTGTTTGATGCTAATTGAGGGTAAGAATTTATTATTTTTGTGTAGGAAATAATAGGGAGCAACTTGGAGGATGAACAAGAGATTAAAGAAGAGAAGACAAAAGGAGTTCATCTGGGACAAATTCCCATGTTCGTGGGAATTAGGCAAATTCCTACGGACGTGGAAAATCGCAACAGAAAATGAAGAGTGTTTCTGTCTATAATTCCCACGCCCGTGGGAATCATGCGGGTATGGGAATTGAAATTCGAGGCAATCTGCGAGGCTTCATTAAACCTAGGATTTTTTAACTATAAAAAAATTATTAAGCCTCCATCTTCAAGGGAGACGATACCTACTTGTAGAAAGACCATCCTTGGGTAAAGAACACATATTTGGTGCATCAAGGAAGGATTGAAAACAAGGATCATCATCAAGATTGGGCAAAATAGCACATCAACACCAAAATTCTAGATTTTGGCAAAGAAGAGAAGGAG
>JANQAP020000115.1:1246479-1259988 GCA_026874005.2 Erythroxylum coriaceum
TTTATATAAACATGTATCAAATTTCATTCTTCCGGATTATAACAAATATCTTGCACTTGCACGACTGTGCAAGTTAAATCATTGCCATGACTTTTCTTTGCCTCTATTCTCTATATTGAAATTAATATGTTAGAGGAGAAGAACTAGGATATGACAAATTAAGGGTTAAACGGGCAGATGATGGATGTATATCTTTTATATGGGCATCTCCTTAATCTTCTAAAGATGGTGTGATACAATTTTGCCTTCATTTAATCACTTGAAGCAACTCACTATCCTATATTTTTCCTCTACCGATACAAAACATGTCACCAAGATATGGACGAACAACGACACTTTTTGTTGCAAATACCAACTCCCAAATTGTCAAAATAAAATAATTGTTATGCCTATCAATCAAAAATGCATTTTTAGTTAATTAATACAATTATTAGTATAATGTAACGTTAACATCAAATGTAATAATTGAAATCAAGAAATAAATGTAAAAAAGAGTGGATATTAGCGGTAAAACTTTGTTTATTTATTTCTGCATAAACGAATTAAAATGAAAATTTAAATCATTATTGTATTAATAGTAAATTATAAAAATACAATATTAATATTTTCATTACAAATAATACAAGAGTACCATAATGATGATGATTGTAAACGATAATTGTGTTATTCATAGAAACACCAAATGGCTGTTGTGTGTCATTTTCAAAGCAATCTTTAACTAAGATTTCCTGCCCATCTAACTTGTTTTTGCGCTTCTTTATTGCCTGATTTTCATATCTTTCAAAGCTTTTTTTCCCTTTTCACAAAGCAAATTAACTTTGTTGTCACATTTGGTAGAGTAAAGAAGTAAAAGATGAGTAACAAGATTATTTGAAATATTTCTAAAAAACAGGATTGTGGAGAATCTAGTGTCACTCTAAGAAAGACACTAGTGACAGGGGAAGAAAGATAATATTTTGACGAATTTCAAGTATCTTCTCGTGTAAGTTATGTTTGTTTTTTCATCTATAGATTTTCTTACTTATTTTTTATTATCATTCCCTCTCTCTGTATCTCTATCTCTAAATAATTCTTAAGGAAATGGCTTAGCAGACCTGAAACCAACTTTTCGTGAATGCCCGCTTTTAATGTCTAACTCTTTTGAAGCCTCTATAATATCACTCTATTGCTAATCCATTTTCCTTTTGGAAGACATCATTTTGTTAATTTATTTTTATTATTAAATTTAATGTGGAAAGATATAAGGTACTTTAGTGCTTACCTTTGGTGGTTCTTAAACTGAAGATAGTCTTTATGTTTTCCTTAAAGGTAAGTTTTGAAGATATTTTGATTGTTTTGATGCATAGACGTCATTCCTTTCTAACTTCTTTTGTTTCTATCTATAGTTTCTATTCATATATCTATTTAAGTGATAATTAATGTATATTGAAAAGGTTGAGCTGCTTAACATTGTAGATAAGTTAATTTGAAATATAAACATTTCATTCCAAGTTTACTGGTGATAATATTGACTTCTAGTTGGTATAAGACCTTCTAAAGCATATTATTCATTTACTGGGAAGAAGTTATGAATTTTTTCAGGTGTGTATTAGAGAGAAGATGAGAACATATAACTGTGCAACGTGAAACCTTTTATTCTCCAATCACTTTTTCTGTTATAGGAATTAAATAAGGTATGCAGAGCAAACTAAAATACCTTCCAGTAGTTTGTGAACACTCCTTTTTCATTGTGTTAATAATTTCATCTGAAAATAAAGCAATAATGATACTTCATTTGTGAATTTGACAGGTGTAAAAATACAAGGTAGATCTACTCCATACTGTCGATTAGAATATGAAATTACGAAGGAGCAGTATAAGAATAATATTGGCATTAGCAATGAGAGTAGTAATATAAATTCAACTAATTCGATTGGCAGTGAGAGTAGTAATATGAATTCAACTGATGTGGTGCATTTGAATTCTAAGGAGAATTTGAACAAAGTCCACTCATCTGTTCCAAGATAGTTAATACCTGAAATTGGCATAGAGTTTGAGATGGAAGATGAAGCTTATCAATTTTATTTAATTTATGCTAAACATGTGGGTTTTGGAATAAGAATGACCAAAAGTCACAAAGATAAATCTGGTAAATTGATTTGCAGACTTTTTTGTTATAGTGCTGAAGGTAAAAGGATGCCTAATAAAAGAGATGTGTATGTAAAAACTCCACGTTCAGAAACAAGATTTAGTTGTAAGGGTCTTAACAAAACACATTTGCATAGAAGTCACAGAAAGATATCTTCTGCTACAGCAATGCAAATTCAAATGACTAATGCTGTGGGAATTCCACCAAAAGCATCCCATGATCTTATTATGAGACAAGCAGGTGGGAGAAATAATCTTGGCTTTATTCCGGAGGATTACAAGAATTATTTAAGATCTAAAAGAACAAGAGATATGAAAAAGGGATATATGGGCAGCGTGTTAAAATATTTGTATAAAATGCAATTTGAAGATCCTAATTTCTTTTATGCCATTCAAGTGGATGACGATGATTTGATAACTAATATGTTTTGGTCAGATGCAAAGAAGAGTAATGATTACTTATAATTTGGAGATTTTATTTGCTTCAATACTACTTACAAGAAAAATGGCAAAGGTTGTCCACTTGCTTTATTTGTAAGTGAGAACCACCATAAGCAAACAGTAGTTTCTGTTGTTGCACTACTATATGATGAGATCGCACTTACATTGAGTGGTTGTTCTACACATTTGCTAGAGTTATGTCTGAGAAAAAGCCTACAACTGATCAGGATGCAGCAATGGCAAAGGCATTAACTTCCAAATGGCCTGAAACTCATCATCAACTTTGTATCTGGCACATTTATCAAAATGCTGCAATCTATTTGAGTGGTGTTTTTTCTCAATTTAAAGATTTTTCATGAGATTTCAGCTCATGCATATATGACTTTGAAGAAGAAGAAGATTTTTCCAATGCATGGAATGAGATGCTGCAAAAATATGAACTTCAAGATAATGATTGATTGAAACGTATGTTTCATATAAAGGAAAAATGGGCTTTAGTTTATGGACGCTAAATGTTTTGAGCTGACATGACCACCACCTAATGAAGTGAGAGCATGAATAGCATTTTAAAAAGGTACATAAGTTATCAGCATAACTTTTTAAAATTTTTTAATCACTTCCAAAGGCTTATTGATGATCGTCGATTTGATGAGTTAAAAGTTGATTTTAGAAGTAATGTAAGCATTCTAACATTGTCAGCACTTGTTCAAATTTTAAAGCATGTAGCTACTCTGTATATGCCAGAAGTGTTTAAATGTTTTCAAGATCAATGGAATCATTCTCATGATTCTAGTTTTCATCTTTACGATGAAGATGATACAATTACAAAATATGAGATCACTCTTATAAGGAAGAGCTACTCTAATATGGTCAACTGTGATTCATCAAATTATGGAGTCCATTGTAGTTGTCAAAAGTTTAAGTTTGCTGGCATTTTATTTTGTCATGTTTTGAAGGTTTTTAACTTGAAAAATATTTTGAGAATACCAAGTCAGTATATTTTGAAAAGATGGACACGAAAAGCAAAAACATGGTACCTTAATAGTAAAAGCTCTATTATCAATGAAAATGAATTGGATCCTAAGATGTTGTCAAGTATAAGGTACAATTGTGTGCATTAAGCATGCGATTAGTTCCAAGAGCATCAAAGAGAAGAGATATATGTAAAATTGTGAAAGATCGCCTTCTCAACATGTTGAAGATGGTTGATGAGATATTGCAACGTGAAGAAATAATTGATGAAGAGAACTTAATATCACAAGATGAAGAGTTGACCCAACGGTCAAATATTGAAATGAACCTGTTCAATCAACCTGACATTAATTTTGGTGAAAGGAATAAGATTAAAGGTGTCAAAATAAAGACAAAACCTACATCAAGTAACAGATTTAAGGGTGGATTAGAGAAAAGTTCAAGGAAAAGAAAGTATGTTAAAAAATGCAAGACTTCATCAAATATGATAGATTCGACATCCATAGCCCTTTCCAATACTCAGGTTATATTTTTGTTGATTTTATGTTTTCAAACCTTTAATGTATATAATTTATATTATAATAATTTTAAGTATTTTTTTAGTTTAACTACTCTATTAAGGATTTAGAAGAAAATTCCCAACATACCTGTATTATCTCCACTATACAACTCCCATATTACATCAAGACCAGGTTAGCTTTCAGTAATTAATACTGTTGTATATGTTGTTTTACTTGTTTTGAACAAATTTTCCTTTTTTTTTGTTATGACAAATAGTAAATGCAGCCATTTGCTATTTTGATGGATTTTATAAGTATGAGTTACAATCATCAGATAATGACTGGAGACTCTGGACTACATTCTCAGGTTTTATTTTTAATATTGTCTTTTGGGTATATGTTACTAATTGTTTAATGATTTCAATTTTCTATTTATGGACGACTTGGTTATGACATATACCAAATGCAGCCAATTGGTGTTTGTATGGATAGCACAAGTATGGTTTACACTCATCATCATTCTGGAACAAATTCTCAGCTATTATTTGTAATATTTTCTTTTTGTAATATGTTATTAATCTTTTAATGATTTATCATTTTAGGCCATTGATGCAGAAACAAGTAAACAAAGTTTTACTGCTATTATCCTACCTTCAATGCACATGACTGATTTACTTATAGTAATTTTTTTACATTTTTTTCGTAATTTCAATTATTACTTTCATTTTAATGTTACATTTTATTACTAATTGCATTTCATGTTAATGTTACATTTTATTAATAATTGTGTTAATTAATTAAAATGCATTTTGATTGATAAGCACAACAAACATTCGGTTTTGAAAATTTGGGAGTTGGAATCAAACCAAATAATTTGGGAGTTGGTATTTGTAATGAGAAATGTGATTGTTCTCTTCCATGCATTGGTGAAAAGTTTTGCATTTGTAAAAGAGGAGTCAAATTCTAATGTAATTTAGATCAAATCGTGGATCTTATTGTTAGCAGGGAGAAGGTCATTTATTTACTACAAGGTCATTCTTTTAGTGCAGAATGTTAAGAAAACAACATTTTCTTATAAGTTATTGTGTTTATTATTATTCTAAGATTTTTGAGGTTAAACATAATTTGTTTTCAGTCATGGCCATGACTTAACTTGTACGTACGGTCGTGCATGAAAGTCACGACCGTGACTTAACTTGCATGGTTATGTATGAAGTCATGGCCGTGACTTGAATTACACGACCGTGCAGGTGGGTTGTGCTAAATTCTTCTGGTTTAATTTAACACCGCATTCACAAATTAATCCAATTAATATTCATCCAACTTCCACCTAATTTCACTCAATTCATATTTATTCAAATGAAAACTAATTTCAACATATGAAAACAATTATAATTAAACTAAATTCAACACAACATTTTCCCACTTTTACTTAAACAAAACAAACAATACTAAAATATAAAAATAAATAATGTAAACAAAAAATTTCCAAACATTTCCCTCGATTTTACTCAAGCAAAACAAACAATAATAGACTATAAAAATAAATAATGTAGGCAACAATTTTCCCAAATAATAGTAAAAGACATCAACGATCATTTCAGTAAACACAACTTAAGAATTTGAAAGTCATAATACTCTATGAACAAGATATTCTTTGCATATTTAGCCAAAATCAACTAGTACTTCAATTCAAAGAACCATCAAACAAGTGTAATATATACTCACTCAACTCTTCATCCTCTCAAGCATTTAAAGGTAGGATATGTATACCCTCATCGTTCATATCATGTAAGGCATCTACCATAAGCTTGCTTACTAATCTAATCTCCACCACTCATATCAAATACAAGCATCAATCTAAAGGTCTTTATTTAGGTTGTAATGGGGCCGAGCTACGGGTAGGAAAATGTAAAATTATAGTTTAAAACCACAGTACAAATTGAGCATTTAAAATAATACAAAAGAATGACCATAAAACACTCAATTATTTCCTCTCACTTAACAAAATTAATACTTTCCATTTTTACTTTTCTCTCCTCTTCTTTTCATTTTCTGGTCATCTTCTCTTCCTTCCTTTTCTTTTATATTTTCTTTTCTTTTTCTCTCTTTTTTTCATTTTTCTTCTTATTTTTGTTATATTTTTCATTTATTTTATTTATGATTCTAAAATAAGGAAATCAAGAGAAGAGAATAAAGAGGAGAAGTGAAATTCTCCACAACCATACCCATCCCTAATACAATAGCCAACTGTACGTTATGATTCCCCACGCTTATTCCCTAAACCCAATTATACTCATTCAAATGCTTAACTTGCCTTATGGTAAGTGCAACGAAGATGATAAATAAGGTCAAGGCTCATATTTGGGTTTAAAGAAAGAAAAGGTGTCATGTTAAGTTTAAAGGGGGTTTACTAAAGGTAACATCATGGTGGCCTTTTAAGCAAAAAGGCTAAATCCTAATTTCCTTCATCATTTCAATATTTGCATAAGATTGTGTGATCTTAACTAGTATTTGCAAGCAAGTTCTAGAGTTCCTTAATTATGAAAGAACACTCTCTATAAAGAATTTGTGTTTAATATTTCAAAAAGGCTCAAAATTTTACTAAATGAAAGGTGTCCTTCATTTATCATAACAAGCTAATGTCCTTTTAACTGAAATCTGAGTCAATTAGTCTAAGCATGCAATTATACACATTCACTCATATTATGCATTTCTAATCCAGATTGAGTTCATTTAATAATTATGCATCTCTAACTACTAAATGGGAAAACAAACACACAAGACATAAATAATCATTTTTTTTGTTCTAAACTATTACTCCTACAACAATTGAACATCACTTTGCCCTCGATGTGATAAGAAAATTAAAGATGGATCTAAGAGGCAAAAGAACAAAAGCAAGGACAAAGATGAAAACGAAAAGAAATTAAAACAACAACCAATGAAAAGGGAAAGGATAGAAACATGATATTATGATGAGCGTAGAGGCTGTCCGAAGCGAGCATTCAAATTGGCCATGAAGATTCGAATCTCCACCACACTAGCTTCAATGTTGCAGAGCCTACCATTTGTTCACCATTCAAATGCTATCAACTGATTTATTAGTGATTGATACTCCACAGAAGTAGTTGAAGAAGTCTAATGCATATGATGGGGTGGTGGAACATCATCTTCTTCTGCAACTTCCATTACTACAATTCAAGCTCGCTTGCTGCTCGAAGCTTCCCCTATGTCATCATGGATAAGAACATAGTGATTGCCTTACTTCCTGATAACCTTCATCAACACCAAAGATTTCAAGTAGAGAGTCGAGTTACCCGAAACTAGTTGCATAGGTGTTCTCTCGATTAACAAGCCAAGATGTTATATGATTTAGGTCATAAATGTCCCAACTACTATTTTACCTGCATTAGATTGAGCCACTCCATATAAATGCAGACTTAACCAACTACCGACATTAAAGGTCCTGACATGTACCATAAACCACAAAATAAATAATTCAGTATCGTTGCTATCTCCTTTACCAAATATTGTAAAAGTTAAAAATCGATGGAGATAGCGAAGGGCAGGTGATAGTTGTGCATTAGTATGTGTTTTTCTAAGTATTTTGCATGTGTTTCTTACATAATAGGTTATTATTATTGTGTTTTAAGATTTATTTTGTATGTTTTTGTTTATTTTAATCTTCATAATGATCTTTTATGTTTGATGTTGATTTAGGGAAAGAATTGATCATTTTGATGTAGGAATGGAGGTTAGCCACATTTGCGATTGAGTTAGAGGCTAATAGAGGAGAAGAGAAGAGGAAGAATCATAACACAAGAAACCACGATTGTGGGTTTCATACTAATTCCCACGATCGTGGGATGTCTAACTCGAAGATACACGCTGGGTTCAATTATTTTTAGGTTTTTTAGACTATATAAGGTTATAAACTCCTGTGGAAGAAAGAGCTTCATGTGAGGCTTGCTTCCTTGAGTAAAAAACATAGGTTTAGAGCTGTGGGAGAGGTAGAGATTCAAGGTTTTTTATTCATAATTGGGAAAAGAACATACCAACACTAGATTTTCCATATTAGGGCTAAAAAGGGGAGGGGTTCGATTCATTTAATTTTCTTTCATTTTTCTCTTCTAGCAATTGTATGATGGATGGATTATTTGATTGTTGGGGATGTTATGGACATCATGAGTGGCTAATTTAATTGTAGAGATAACTTTTGAACTTCTTGTTAAACTTCTATTTTTTTGATTTGAATAAATGAAGCTTTTGATGAATGGTGAAACTATACCTTACAATATATTGAGAGATTGAGTTAGGATATTTATGTAGAATTGTATAATGAGAGTTGGCATTCTATAGACCTACATTCATCGAGTTAATTGATTATTTAAAAGAGAGATATTGGCTAATTTATTGATCACCTATAGGGTAACTTCATAATTGGTTGAATTGGTGTATTGATTTTATAAATTAAACGATTGCTTAATCATCTCCATTTAATTTGGCTAGGGACAATTAATTACACCTTGAGAGAGGGTAGCTAATACATTAGGCATCTTAGGTGAGGCACAATTCAATTAACAAAATAAGAGGGAGATAAGATAAGGAAAAGTGATCTTTAATTATAAAAATCTTGAATTCCAATTTTCTCCATTTTTAAGTTGTCATTTATGTTTTATTAGTTGTTTAATTTAGTTTAATTTTTCAATTTATTTACATAAGAGAAAAATCTGGTTCTTAAACAAAGATTAATCTGAACTAAGTGGTGTCTAAGAACAATCCTCATGGGATCCATATCTGCTTATTGCTACAAATCACGACCTGTATACTTGTGGTTTTGAGCATAAAATTAGGAGTTTGTTTTCCATTCAACAAGTTTTTGGCACCGTTGATGGGGATTGTTTGTTTAACATCTTGTTTAGTTTAGATTTCTTTGATTGAAGAGTTTTTCATACTTTTCCTTGTATATTTACAAGTGCATAAACACAAGGAGCACGCGAAGATCAATAGAGTTTAATGATAAAGAGTTATTAGATATCACAAGACACGAAGGAGATTTAAGAAGAGTGAAACATCGAGATATTATACGAAGAAACATGTTTGAAGAAGGAGAGAAAATAGGAGCTGAGAGGACATGGATAGACTTTATGAGGCTAGGATTCAGTCCTCAAGGAGTTGCAAGGCTAGCGATTCAAGCTAACAATTTTGAGATCAAGCTGGCACTCCTCAACATACTTCAGAATAGTGTGTAATTTTATGGGTTGTCCAACGAAGATCTAAATGCCCATATTACAAATTTTTTGGAGATTTGCAACACCTTCCGATTTAATGGGATGTCGGACGATGCTATGAAGTTGTGACTATTTTCTTTCACTTTGAAAGATCAGGTGAAGGCGTGGTACAACATGTTAAATTCAAGGCAAATCACTACTTGGGAGCAGCTAGCCCAAGCATTCCTCGCAAAATATTTTCTATTGACCAAGATGATAAGGACATAAAGGAGATCACAAATTTTTAGTAAAGTGATGGGGAGTCTCTATATGAAGTTTGGGAGAGGTTCAAAGAATTACAGAGAAGTTGTCCCCACCACAACCTTCCGAGGGAGTTCCTGTTGTAGACATTCTACAATGGTGTAAATCAAAGCACGATAGGAACCATAGATGTAGCAACTGGAGGTTCTTTAATGAGGAAGACTATTGATGCAGGTCATAACCTTCTGGAAGAGTTTGCGAGCAATAGTTGCATATGGTCAAGTGAGAGGAGTAGACAGGGGCAAAAGGAGCAAAAAGGTATGATTCCGATTGACTTTGTAATAGCTTTGTAGGCACAAATCACAGCCCTTACCAAGCAGTTGAGCAATATGCAAGGAGCATCTTCTTCTACAGCAAAATCTATGCAAGTACAGTGTGAGCTATGTGGGCAAAACAACCATAACTCAACTAAATTTTTCTTGCTGGGAGCCAATGGTACAGAACAGGTAAATTACTTGGGCCAGCCACAAAGAGGTAATAATCTTTACTTGAACACTTATAATCTGGGATGGAAAAACCACCCAAAATTTTCTTGGAATACTAACAATACAGGTGGCCAAGCAAGACCACAAGGACCTCCTATATTTTAGCAAGATCAAATTAGATCTATGGAGAGCAAAATGAAAAAATTGATGGGTGCTTTAGGGTCCAAACTGGTAACTCAAGAAGAGAACCAGAAGAGGATGCTTACTAGCTAAGAGGAAAGTCAAAAAGGGATAAAGGCAAAGTTTGATCAGATTGTGAAGAACCATGCCTCATCCATCCACGACTTGGAGGTCCAGGTAGGTCAACTTGCTAATTCCTTGTCTCTTAGAAGTGCAAGTAGTCTACCAAGCAATACCGATTCTAACCTAAAGGACCGGATCATGGCCTTTACTCTAACCCAGGAAAAGAAAATTGAACATATGAAGGAAGACAGAGATAAGAGAGAAGGACAAGTAATTATGGAATTCCTTCCAAGTGAACTCGTGATTGAGCCAATCAAGGAGCCTCAATCTGAAATTCCATACCCTATTCTACCTCAGCGGAAGTCAAGTTCAAATAAGGCAAGGAGGAACTTTAAGGAGGTTGAATCAAATAAGGTTGAGGACATAATGAAACAACTACAAACAAGGCTCACGCTAAAGGAACTAGTTAAGAAGAAAAAGGAACCAGGGGATTTTTACATTCCTTGCAGTATCAATGGGGTCAATATAGATTGGGCATTCACAAATTTGGGAGCAAGTATCAATCTGATGCCCTACACCTTTAGTTAGAAGTTGGGGTTAGCAGAGTTAGAACCCACAAAGATATTAGTAAAAACAGCTGATAAAATAGTTCATCAACCGAAGGGGATTATTAAGAACATTCAAGTACAAATCAATAAATTTATCTTTCCCGCAGATTTCTATATATTGGATATTAGAGAAGATGTGAAAACACCTATAGTCCTTGGACAATCATTCCTGGCCATTGCTCGGTGAATAATTGACGTTGATGGGGGTGAACTAACTCTGAGGGTAGGAAAGCAATAAATAACCTTTAAGGTATCAAAGAAAGACAACATTTCTCCTTTACCTTTAACTAATCTTAAAGAAACCAAACCTCGAGGACAATAGGAAGATATTGAGGATTCTGATAACGTATTCACAAGAAACGATCACGTAGAAGAAGGCGAAGGAAGGAGAATCATAAAGAAGGTGGAATCTATAACATGGTCGCTCATGTGTAGATTTTAAGATTAGTGACTGCACTACCACTGCACTATTCATTTGAACCACCTTAAGCACAAGGAGAGTATCAAGCTATTGATGTTAAAAGAAGCGCTGCATGGGAGGCAACCTATGGAATTTTATTTTCTTTTGATTGTGTCTTGTTTATTTGTTTGTTTGATTTATTTAGTTATGATTAGGTTTGATTTAAGTTTGCTTGGTATTTATTTGGATTTTGTTTGAGTTTTGACTTGTTTTCTCTTAAAATATCTTATTAGATGGGTGAATTTGATGTGTTTGTAAGTTGTTTGAATGTTGAGAATGCATGCTAAGCTTGGAAGAGGGTTCAGAAAGTGGAAAATTTGAAGTAACCTACGATCGTGGGAATAAGGGTGTTTCCCACTATCATGGGAAGACTCTCCAAAGAGTTTCTAGAGAGTTAACCCACGATTATAAGAAGCCCCATCCAAAATTTTTTTAAATTTCACCCTCTTCTTCTTCTTTCTTCATTCTTTAAATTTTCACAACCTCTCTCTCTAAAAACATGAAACCCATTCTCCCAATCTCTACAATCCTTCATCTTACACTCAAATCTTGATTTTAATCATCCAGTGGCTCCAAAGGAGCAAGTCGCCTGAAAACAAACCGATGAACTACGCCTTCAAGTCTTTGAAGAAAGTAAACCAGATATGGCAGCCACTTTTTGTGCCCCATTCCCTATTTATTCAGAAGATGAAGGTATGCAATTTCGGGACTTTAAAGATAGAGATGTAATGTCTCCTAGATACTTTAATTTTGAACTGTTAGAAAATCTAGGATTAAGGCAAAAAATTGAGAGATTAGCTGTGAATATTGGTTAGAGTAGCTTAATTTGTTGTGATGTGCTGATATATCCTATGATGACTGTCGATTTTTTCACCATTGTGTGCTACAATCATAAAATGGATATATTCTGGTTTGGGATAGATGGCCATGTTTATAAACTTGATTATACTGTCATTCGTGCACTTTTTGATTTATCTAACACTAAAGTTTTGGATGATCACAATGACTTTTATGTAGATGATTACTGGAAAATTCTAACATGTGAAACTAATTTTGACTCTAAGAATACACTAAATACTTTAATTCATAGCACTGAACATTTACTTCTTTATATATTTATATGTTTAATGGTTTTTAAGAAAACTGACAGTAATAAGTGCTCAGCTAAGGAACTTTTCTTCTTTTAGTGCATGGATCAAAAAAATCAAAATAAATACTCCTTATCGGATTTTCAATCTATTGTGAGTTGTGTTAATAAGAAGAACTCTTATTTTGGCATATCATACATTGTTACTATTTTGGATTTATTTTACAACCTTGATGTGGATAGTGTGTGTACAACTAGATATGATGTTTTTGATGTCCCTTATTTAAGACACTTTGAAATTTTGGAGTCCCATTCTATGGAGCTCCAAAATCCTCAGACGCATACAGTCATTAAGAATAGGAAGGGCAAGGATGCAGTCACTTCCCGACCATCCATATCTCAGGCATCTCTGGAACCACAAAAAGAAGCAGTAGAAGAGGAACCAACTGCAGCAACAAAGGTCGACAGATTTCAGCAAATCCTTAACCAGATGGCTTCTAACCATCAACAAATGACATTACAAATTAATAAGCTCGGCACCAAGATGAGACAAGTGTTGGATCAAAAACAAAAACATGCAAGATTTGGTTAAACGGTAAATTTTAAAATTTTTTTGAAATCAAAACGCAGCGGAAATAACATAACCAAATCAACATGTTTCAGCTATACACGATACGGTATAAGGAAAATAATTTACATAAAAATAAGGTGGTAGAAATATACCAACTCCTTGCTACAGCTTTGACTCTTTGTTTTTGTATCCTCTCCTTTGTCAATGTATCCTCTCCTTGTTGTTGTATCCCCAACCAATCTGATCTACCACTTGTTCTTCTTGGACAATTTGGTTAATAAGATCCTTTGGTGACAAAGAGAAGAAGTATTTTGAGGAGATTTTTCTTAGAAGAAAGAAGCAAAAAATGAGAGTCTTCTCATTCAAGTTTTTAGCTATGCATGAGAGGAGAGAGTGAGTCAAAACAAAATGTAAGAACACTTCTTCCTCTTCTTGTCAATTTCGGTTATCATGAAAGAATGATATGATGTGCATCCAATGCATCACTTCATTCTTTAATCAATCATAAAGAAGCCAATAAATGAGACTCTTCTCATTTGTT
>JANQAP020000115.1:1315458-1328377 GCA_026874005.2 Erythroxylum coriaceum
TTGGTGGAGAAGGAGCAGATGCAGTGCGTAAAAGTAGAAGAGAGGAGAAAAAGTTAAAGTTACAAGCTTGAAATGAAACGCGACATTTAAGGAGAAGGTACTAGAAGAGTGAACGAGAACCGTCGGATTAAATGGACGAACGGGATGGATTGCGTGGTCGTCCATCCCGTTCGCCCTTAGTAAGTATACTTAATGAGCCAGCGCTAATTTCGTTTGACGCTCGACTTTGTTACTTTCATGCGCCTTAGCTCCATAGTCCACCTTGGCCCAGCACAACTCTTCCGTCGCACTTTTTCCTCTCCGACCGCCTCCTACGTAGCTCCCTCGCTCTCTCCGTCGCTTCTTAAACAATGCAAGTCCTTACTCCAAGCAAACCTCGCCCACCAACAAGCTCTGGTCCAAGGCCTCTTTACCCACGTCTCAATCTCTATCGTATCCACTTACATAGGTCTCAACTCACCTTCCAACGCATTGTCTCTTCTACAGCGTCTTCCTGCCTCTCCTCAGGCCGTATTCTGGTGGAACGCTCTCATCCGCCGAGCAGTTGCTCTCCGGCGTCTGGACCACTCTGTTTCTCTCTTTCGCAGGATGATGAGGTTTGGGTGGTCTCCGGATGAGTATACTTACCCTTTTGTTATTAAAGCTTGTGGGGAGATTCCGTTGCTTCGTTGTGGTGGTGCGCTTCACGCTGTTGTATGTAAAACTGGGTTTGAGTCCAATGTCTTCATTTGCAATGCGTTGGTGGCCATGTATGGACGATGCAGCATGTTGGGTCATGCTCGACACATGTTTGATGGAATGACTGAGAGTGGCGTATGTGATTTGGTATCTTGGAATTCGATTGTTGCTTCTTATGTGCAAAGTGGGGATTCTGGAAGTGCATTAAGGTTGTTCCAAAGAATGTGTAAGATGAATGTTGCTGGTGCTTGGCCAGACGCTGTTAGTCTTGTGAATGTTCTCTGCGCTTGTGCTTCTATGGGAGGATTGTTGTATGGTAAGCAAGCACATGGTTTTGCGATAAGAAATGGGTTGTTTGAGGATGTTTTCGTAGCTAATTCATTGATGGATATGTATGCAAAGTGTGAAATGATGAATGAAGCTAACAAAGTTTTTGAGCGAATGGGAGAGAGGGATGTGGTTTCTTGGAATTCAATGGTTAGTGGGTATTCCCAGAGTGGTAGGTTTGAGGACGCCCTTCATTTGTTTGAAAAGATGAGGGAGGAGAATATTCAGTTGGACGTAGTCTCGTGGAGTGCTGTAATTGCAGGTTATGCGCACAAGGGTCTAGGCTATGAAGCATTAGATGTGTTTAGGCAAATGCAGGTTGGTGGATCAATGCCAAATGAGATAACCCTCCTTTCACTTCTTTCTGCTTGTGCTTCGGTTGGAGCGTTGCAACAGGGGAAGGAGACTCATTGTCACATCATAAAGCATATTTTGAACTTTGACGGGAATGATTGGAGGGATGATCTAACGCTCATCAACGCTCTGATTGACTTGTATGCAAAGTGTAAATGTATTGATGTGGCTCATGCCATGTTTGATTCTATTTTACCTAACGATAGAGACGTGGTCACTTGGACTGCCATCATTGGTGGCTATGCCCAACATGGCGAAGCTAATGATGCATTGAAGCTCTTTTCTTGGATGCTTAAACAGGATAAGCCAGTGAAGCCTAATGCATATACCTTATCTTGTGCATTGGTGGCTTGTGCTCGATTGTCTGCATTAAGATTTGGTAAACAAATTCATGCTTATGTGTTTCGCAATCGGTGTGTTACTGTTTTTGTTGCTAACTGCCTTATAGATATGTATTCAAAATCTGGAGACATTGAAGCTGCTACACTGGTGTTTCGTAACATGAAGCAGAGAAATGAAATTTCTTGGACATCATTAATGACTGGTTATGGTATGCACGGCTATGGGGAAGAGACTCTTAAGGTTTTTGATCAGATGAGAGCTGTTGGTTTTGTGCCTGATGGTGTGACTTTCCTTGTTGTGCTTTATGCTTGCAACCATTGTGGAATGGTTGATCAGGGGATCAAGTACTTCAATGGAATGAACAAGGACTTCGGGGTTATACCTGGGGAAGAACACTATGCTTGCATGGTTGACCTATTGAGTCGTTCTGGTCGCTTCAGTGAAGCTATGAAGCTTATTGAAAGCATGCCAGTGGATCCAACGCCAATAGTGTGGGTGGCACTGCTTGGTGGTTGCAGGATACATGCAAATGTGGAACTTGGGGAATATGCTGCAACTCGATTGTCAGAATTGAATTCTGAAAATGATGGATCTTTTACACTTCTGTCAAATATATATGCCAGTGCCAGGCGTTGGAAAGATGTAGCCAGGATCAGATCTTTGATGAAAGTTACAGGAGTTAGGAAGAGGCCTGGCTGCAGTTGGGTCCAAGGAAAGGAAGGCACCGCAAGCTTCTTTGTCGGGGACAGGACCCATCCACGGTCGGAACAACTATATAATATCCTGACAGACTTGATTCAACGGATTAAAGTCCTTGGATATGTTCCAGAGACCAGTTTTGCTCTTCATGATGTGGATGATGAAGAGAAAGGCGACCTTCTCTTTGAACATAGTGAGAAGTTGGCTCTTGCTTATGGCATCCTAATATCAGCTCCAGGGGTTCCCATCAGAATCACTAAGAACTTGCGTGTTTGTGGTGATTGCCATAGTGCTATAACTTACATATCAATGATAATTGACCATGAAATCATACTGAGGGATTCGAGCCGCTTCCATCATTTCAAGAAAGGAACGTGCTCCTGCAGAGGCTACTGGTGATAATGCAACATGGCAATTTTGAAACATAAGTACGCATGGGAAGGGCTCTTATGCGGATTTTCCTGAAATATACTGACATAGATAGTCCTGTAATGTTATCAATATTAAGTTCCGTTTGCTAAATTTGATCCGTAAGATTTCGGAAATCTTGGAAATAGAAAAATGAGACTTCTTTTAAAAGAAGATGTTATGAAGTTAGTTCTTTCTCATTATACTTGTTCAGCAAGAGGCATGGTGAGGAGGACAAAAGGCAGTTGATGGAAGCACAATCCAATTTTTGTAGGCTATTTCCTAATTGCTTTCTCGTTTCGGGGGTTGCTGCTTTTGGCGCAAATGCCCCAAACTGAGCAAGCCAACCAAGAGGTGAAAAGAAGATTGCATGATATCCAATCAATCCCAAGTTGAATATTCGTTTTTTTTTCCCCTCATTTACAATTGCAAATGTTTGAACAATCTGCAACTATATTTATCATAGATATTGTAATTTCACGTTGAACCTAATCAGATACCCTCATTGATTTCCATGTCCTAACCTTAACTAGATTTACAATTGGACAGGAACTGTGACAAATCTCTTGTAAGCAAATGAAAATATGTGAACGTTTGTAATATCACCCTACTCATTAGTTACTTGTTTTTGATGTATACGGAGAATCAAGTGGTACAATGCCTTCCATAAAATCAAAGTTTAGTTGATTATTCTTTAAAACAAGATAACATTTAATGTATGCTACGTAGCATAGATCTTATTACGTATTCAAGATCGGTCATGAAAGGATTAAAAATAAAAGAATGCGGAATACTTGATCCATCTCATGTTTCAAAGCAGTTCCTGGCCTTCAAACGAGCTCCAATCTCTCGGGACCTTTATGGAAAGTGTTCGCCGACACGTGATTTAAGTCTTTTTACAGTTTTCTCAACACACGAGCTTTCTTAATAGATCAGAGATTCTATATGCTCTTGATTGATGCGAGGAACTGCAGAAGACCATAACGAATTTATATAACTTCCATATCGGACTTCCTCGTCACAGACTAAAATTATAATTAATAACTGTCACCGTAAAGGAAAATTACAAAATTACCCTCAAGGGCAAAATTGCCTTACATTTAATTTTTAAACTGCGGACTATAAGCACAATTGTGACCGTAATATTGTAATTGTAATTACTACAATTTATTGTAATTGTACCCATATCACTCGTAATTGTCGTAATGGCTCGTAGATGCAGCATAATTGACCTTGAATGCAAGTACACTGTTTAGGAACCTGTTTTTCTGTGCTATTACAATAATACCACCTAGTAAGAGTCCAAACGCGAGATTTGGGATGAATACCTACCGAGAAATGAAAACACCTAGTAAGAGTCTGCCGCTTTCACCAGACTCTACATGCGCACAAGGAGAAGAGGAATGCTCAGAAAGGTGTAGAAAGTAGGAAGAGAAACTGGATATGGAAAAGACGAGACTTGAATTGGACGTGGTTCCCTACAAAATCCAGGTGTAAACTTGTGGAGAATGGAAAGTCACATAAGCGCTTGCAGACATTTCAGTTTCAGAATTTGGAAAAGAACCTTTTGCTTTACAATCCTGAAAACAAGAAAGCAAAATCCCAACAACCAAATAGGTAGGCTCAAGGTATAGAGAACGTCTTCGACAACCATCGCTTCAAAGCTTCTTCTTTACTCTGTCAAGTCACACGCATGACCCTGTGACTGTCACTAATTTTAGACACGAAACCTGAAGAAAAGTTTAACAGTGCGTGCTATATGCCAAATTGCCAACTCAAAAAGCTACTTGGGTTGTTTTCGAGGCCGAAAGCAAAGTCCAACTTGATTATGATAATTTGTAGCTGAGACCTATTTATTCTCTTTGCATAGCCATGTCTTTGCAGTCACCTTGTAGAAACTTAATTGTCAAGGTCTGAACTTTCCTAGCTTCAAGCATTCAATCTCTTTGTGTCCAACTCCATATGTTCTTATATTTGTTCTTTCTTTCACCGGTTTGTTGATTTAGAATAAACTTTGTGAGAGTTTTTGTATGCCTGGCTCCCTGTATGCCATCCACTGAGTTTCATCAGGGAACTGTTGACTTGGTGAATGGCGTGCGAGGAGCCATGCATGCTCCAGAGTCTTTTACCAGGGAAGATAAAGCTCTTCAGTGAGTCATACAAATTCATATAATGTTATAATTATCCCAAGGTGGTTGATAAGTAGCCATGGAACAGGTTAATTTTAAACCCTGTTTTACCTTTGGAACACTTCAAACTTGTAGCTAGAGATGCTGTGAACAGCCAATGGTCACGGTAGAGTGGAATCAATAGCCAAGTTTTGATATGCTTTACCTTAGTACTCTCATGCAGCTCCCAGCTCCATTGAAATTAGCCAAACGATACGGCCAAATCTCTGATATTTGGTTTTGCAGTTCTGACATCCTTAAAAACCAAAGATCTCAGAACACTCATCAGCTCTCAATCCTAAGAGTTAGTGCATCTTCCAGCACAATTTCTTTCCAGTCTAACACGCCATGGTCCTTGCTCTTGTTCATAGCTTACAAGTTTGTTTTTCAGGTAGGACTTGCGACTTCATGTTTGAGAATAAAAATTGGAGCTATCAGGAGCATACATTGGAGAGAAGAAAAAATAAAGCTGGCTATACAGTTAACCAAGGAAAACCTATCGCGAGATATGTGAACCTCTTTAAATGCTCTTTCCATTAGTTATTTCATGTAAAATAACATTATAAATTCGCTATTCGAGTAGAAATCATACAGTGATTTGAAGTCTTCGTATAGTTTATGCTGTACACATAAAGGAAAACGGTTAAACCTCAGTACTTGGTCCTGATCAATCTGTCAACTTTTTGTTCTGTAAGAATTTTTTTACTTATCATGAACTATTACTATTTGGTTACAGAAGCACTAACGGTTAAAAAAAGGTAGGAGTGGAATTATCGTTGAAGTTAATTCCCTGGAGGATGTACTCTTTTTTGAATTCTTTTGACGCGATATGATCTTCATCGGATCAGAAAGAAATCCAGGTTGCTTTACCATGACGTCTCTGATGTCAATTTCATTGTTCAACATCCTGACCACTTGTGACATTTGTGGACGGAGCTTGGCACTTTCTTGCACGCAAAGCAGGCCAACCTTCAAGAACCGAAGTGCTTCTTCTTCTGGGAAGTTCATACAAAGAATAGGGTCTACCATCTGTAAAAGATTGTTGCCATTGTAGAATTCCCATGCCTGCAATTTGTCACCAAGAAATGTTTCATTACTGTAACATTTTGAACAAAAATGAAGACTATGCATTGGATCATTGTTTCAATATGGTACCTTCTGAACTAGGTAGTATTCTCCATCTTCTAAGTCGAAATCTACCGCTGATCTGCCACTAATAATCTCTAGCAATAGAACTCCAAAACCGTAGACATCTGCTTTTCTCGACAACCGCCCACTAAATGCATATTCTGGAGCAAGATATCCTCTTTTCCCACAAGCCATTGTCAAGAAAACCAGTTAGCTTCAAGCCTTTTAAGCACGGAAAGTGAGATGAAAACAATTAATGAATCACTCACATTGTCCCAGCCACAAGGGTGCTAACATGAGAAGTATCATCTCTGAGCATCCTGCAAAGCCCAAAATCTGAAACTTTTGGAGTGAAGTTCTGGTCAAGAAGTACGTTGCTTGCTTTAATGTCTCTGTGCAAGATACGAGGATGAACCTCCTCATGAAGATAGGCAACCGCACTAGCTACTCCCACAGAAATGGCCCGCCTTGCCTCCCAGCTGAATTTCGTCCTGTTTTCTTTTTTTCCTATTAATCAAGAACAAGCAAACTTTCCTGACTTGTTCATTACTTCATCTAGCTAGTTCCATACTAAGAATCTGAGCATAAAAATTGTAGTTCAAGAAAGAATGTAACTTAAAGGTAACGATAGATCAAATAGAAACATTACCAAGTAAGTTTTGATAAAGACTATTGTTTTCCAAGTACTCATAGACCAAGTATCTGTTGTCTCCATCTACACAACAACCTTGAAGGGAGACCAGATTCTCATGTTTGATGTTGGATAGTGCAGCTAATTCAGAGATGAATTCTCTCTCCCCGAGCATAGATTCGAGTTCCACTGAGAGAACCTTAACGGCCACGAACGAACCATCTTGAAGGCGGCCCTTAACAGCACAAAATGTAATGATTAAGGAAACGAAAGAAACACAGAAAACCCATATAAGCAAAGTTGGTAGCTCATATTAGATAGCAAAGACAGTAAATTACCTTGTACACAGAACCAAAGCCACCTTCTCCAATCTTGTTGAACGATGAAAAATTCTGAGTTGCCACTCTGAGTTCGTTGCTGGAGAATATTCGTAAATACCCATGTTCTTGTTCACCTGGTTTTGTTGGACATGTGTAAAAGGCATTATCATAAACAGTGGTACAAACAATAAACTGGGTTGGAAACTTTGGGATCGTAAGTGCAGCATATCTCAAAAACTTCGTTCCAGCTGACGAACCTGTACTGATGCTCGTGGCCACTGATTGAGAGGAGAAGAAGCCAAAGCAATCAAGAGTAAACTTCATGTTAGGGAGGAGTATTCAAGCACAAATTGGCCAATTCCAATTGCAAAGATTGAAACTTCTCAAGTCTTATAAAGCAAGGACGAGAGGTAGAAGATCACACTGAATTTAGATGGCTCGAAGGAGGAATGATCTGAACAAAGCATAACAACGTGCTGATGAGCAGCCTATTCTTGGGTTTTGACTTTGCGCTTTTTTGGAACTTTAGGCCTTACTTAATCAAAGCAGGATTAGTGTGAACAGTTTTGTTTGGCTGTGCCTCAGGACATGTTTCTGGTAGCAGTTCAAAACAATTTAAGTCAAATTTAAATCAAAAATAAAGAATTTTGAATGGGGTGAGTTGAAGGTAAATTTGACTGATCAATTTTGAATGGGGTGAATTGAAGGTAAATTTGACCGATCACTGTTATTAATTATTTGGTTTGAATTTTCTAATAACATAATTTTTTATTTACTATAAAATATATAATCCCATATTTATATTTAGGCAATAACTCATTACTTTTCTATTTAACTTCAACGAAATGAGTGTTATTGGATTCTATGGAGAAATATGTGGGTTGAAACACATGTTTTTCATTGGATATTCCAACCTTGTGTCATTTAATCTTGTCATATACTTGTATAGACTATATATAAATGTGTGAATGAGATTGAATGAAATATAGTAAGAACTCGTTAATCGGTACAAAAGATCTGATCCCAAAATATGTACATATATAAATTTCATTAAATGTAGTAGTATTCGCTTGTTTAGGTAATATTAAACAATGACTAAAAAAATTAAACTCGTTGAGCCTATTTAATTGTTAAAACTTTTAAGTGTTCAATTTTAAGTTTGATTTTTAACTTTTTAGTTCGATTTATTTTAATAATCTTTATTATCAAAAATATATTAGTTTCTTAATTAATCTATTAGTTTTCATAAATTAGTTAATTTTTATAAATCAAAATAAATTCTAAGTAATTTTTATTAATATCTTTTTTAATTAAATTTCAAATTATTCAATTGGTAAAAACAGTCTTTTTTTTAATTATATTTCAAATTCTTTAATTTTGCCTAATTTTAAGTAATTTTATAAAAGCTTAATATTGATTAAATCTTTTAAACTTTAAATCTCTTATCTTATCAGTTAAATTTTCAGTCCGATTTTTAAAACATTATTATAAAATTTTTAATTCTTATTAGATACAAATAGTACTCTTTATCTTATGTGCATCCGCTTATTATTGAGAGTTGATCCATTTTTTCTACATTTCAATACAATGACAAGTAACTTTCTATGCTTGTATATATTTAGGAAAGCTTTTAACGTTACTTAAGATCAACTATGGCTAATTGATATATTCGAGTAGACCGAATTTTATGTTTGACTAATATGTAAAATGAATCATATCATAAAATTAGATTTGATAACAAAATATAATCTAATAGTATTGAATTATCCTATTCAATCATTCATTTTTAATTTAGTGTTGGGTTTAATCAATTTGATCTCGTGGGTTATTCGAAAACATTCCTTTTATTTGTTAGAAGTAAAGCTACGTACACTGAACCTCCCGAGACCTTGCGTTTAGCGGGATTTTTACTGAGTTGCTGTTATTTTTTAATCAAAATCCTTGTTGAACTATTTCCCGTAATAATATTTAATTAGATTGAATGAAAATAGAAATAACTTATAAATAAATTAAGAAGAATGGCAAGTTATTATATTTAAGTTGGAATGTAAAGTTTTCTAAGCTTAATGGAAATATGGAATAGCATTTTACGTATATGTGAGTTTGGTATAAAGTCAACTTCCCTGGAGCTATAGAAAAGATTAAAAGTGTATGTCCGTATTACGTAACTCACCATTAAGACCTAATTAACCACTACCTAATGCGTTGAATTGATAGCCTTTGAAACTTAGAATAGCCTCATTGCTTTTGTCTTCATCATGCAATCATATTTTATATTTTGGATAATAAATTAACTAGTATCTAATTATTTAAAATTTTAATTTAATACTAAACTCCTTAAAATTTTACAACTTGTATAAGTCAATTCAAAATTTTATTTTCTGTTAATATGATATGTCTAATAAATATCACATACATGTCTATCTATTATTTACATTGATAAAATTAATATTTTAAAGTAATTTTAGAGGGCGAGTCTTTGTGTAATTGATAAAGTTGCTCCTTTATAACCATAAAGTTACAAGTTTAAGTCACAAAAACAGTCTCTTTGTAAAAATTACAAATAGAAAGTTGTGTGTATTATGCAGGGAGCCTTATGCACTGGATACGTTAACTTTAATTTTTTGACTTAATTTATGCAAAATTTAAAACGATAGTCATTAAATTAAAATTTTTAAAATTTTGATGAAAATCTCAAAAATTAAACATTTTAAATCTGTTATTCTTTTATATTTATATTAGATGAGATACCAAATAATGTGAAAAAGTTCTAAACAATTAATAAGATTATCTTTTATAAAATTAAATCAAAACCCATCACCTAGATATTACTTCACTAGCTACCACCTTATCTTATTTATATATTATTTCGTTATCATTGGGAAAAAAAACACATTTTCTTATATAAGCATTGACAAAACTTAGAATTAAAATTTCCTTAAAACCATGTTTGAAGTCTTTATCACTTAAAAACCGCCGCCATCAGACAAGAGCAATTTTCAATCCGATGGTCAAAATGTCCAGTTTCAGTTCGGAAAATAGGCTTTCCTAGGACCAAACAATTGTCTAGAAGTCCAATTATAGTCCAACATTGACTCTCTATTTCAATTATCACATGCCAAGCACATGTTACTTTCTGCATTATGAATGTTACTATGTTCACGTATGACAAAACTTTGGTCGGGAGTAGCATTACTTTCGAAGATTTTCATGTTTTTGTCTTAAAAAAGAACCATTTCTCTAATATTTCATCGCGCTTTTCATAATAGTAGTATAACTTCATATATGATAATTCAAAGCAATTTCTTATTTTCTTTTAATGTGTTATACATAACAATAAGAACAACAAGAATAATAACAATAACGATGATAACGACGACAATGCTCAGTGAGAGTCTTGCTGAGAAGCGGAATTTGGAGAGATTCAGTAGTATGCAACCTTATTTTTACTTGATAGAGAAGTTGTTTCTAATAAAACTACATATAATGCAAAACAAAGATAGTACAAAAATATAAATAAATATGTATAAATAAAAAATACAAATATTCAATACATAATACCGTATATATAGAGCACGATAAAGATTAATAATAATAAATAAAATAATAAAATAAATACATAAACTAGAAAAAGACAAGTATAATAGTAAATCAAATCAACCATGTTAAAATGTACTTAGATTAAGTAAAAGACTGCCTATACTAAAAAACTAAGAGGTAAGAATTATATATTCACAAAAAAAAAACTTGAACTAAAAAACCTAAAAGAACAAGAACGACCTTTTTATGTGAGATCTTTTATCCGTATCCTAGTACGCTAAAGTTTTCTATTTCAATTCATATCTTCGGTTAGTTATAACAAAGTCATATCATTCTTGATCACTTCCCTCCAATTCTTTTTAGGAATTCCGTTTTTCCTCTTACAATTCATAGAAGAAAAAAAAACAGAGAGAGACAAAAATATTATGTGTATTTTTGTGAGTGTAGTTTTCTCCTTGTAATTCTCCAATTTTTTCAGTAGTAAAATTCTTCTATCCTTTCCTGTGGTTTTCATCCTGATTTAGGAGTTTTTCACGTAAAATCTGTGTGTTTATTACTATTCCTTCAGTCCTATTTTGCTGCGAACCTACTCTAATCCGGTCGATTTTCACAACAAGTGGTATCATAGCAAGGTGAGAAAATTACGACGAATTTTTTTGGTGTAATCTGTTCGGAGTTTGGGTGAGCACAGTGAAAGTTGGTGAACAATAACCTTAAAGATGACAACTGTTTATGCATTTATTTCTGCATTAAACTGTGCAGTTACTGTAATTCAAGTATATAGTACTATTCATGTGTACAGTACTATTCATATATACGCATACGGTACTGTTCATACATACAAATACTATTCACTTGAAATAGTGGGAGCTAAATTCTGTTCGTGATAGAAGCAACGGCAGCAAAAATTTGAAATTGAAAAGTTCAATGGGAGTAATTTCTCATTGTGGAAATTAAAGATGAAGGCTATCTTGAGAAAAGATAATTGTCTGGCGGCCATTAGTGAAAGGCCAGTGGGAGTCACAGATGAAAAGTGGAACGAGATGGATGAGAATGCTGTAGCTAATCTTCACCTAACTTTAGCTGATGGAGTATTATCCAGCATAGAGGAAAAGAAGACTACGAAGGAGATTTGGGATCATCTCACAAAATTGTACAAGGCTAAATCACTCCACAACAAAATTTTTCAAAAGAGGAAACTATACACTTGACATATGGCGGAATCCACTTCAGTGACGGAGAACTTAAATACTTTAAATACTCTATTTTTCTAACTCACATCATTGGGGCACACAATAGAGATAAGTGAATGTGCGGAACTTCTACTCCAAAGTCTACCAGATTCGTATGATCAACTCGTCATCAGTTTAACAAACAACACAGACACTCTAGTCTTCGACAATATTGCAGTTGTTATTCTAGAAGAATAGAGTTGGCGCAAAAGTAAGAAAGGCATGCTGACAAATTCGCAACAAGCAGAGGCCTTGGCAGTGACGAGAGGAAGATCAACAGAACGTGGCTCAAGTGGGAGTCATAGTCATGGTAGATCAAAATTCAAGAGTAAGAAGAATTTCAAGTGCTACAATTGTGGCAAGAAAGGGCACCTGAAGAAGGATTGTTGAAATTTGAATAAGAAAGATTCTATTCCTCAAGGAAATGCAGCAACTACTTCAAATGATGGAGGTGTAATGGTCTATGAAGCGACAACGACTATTGGAGGTAAAAGAAGATTTGTTGATGTATGGCTTCTCGATTCAGCAGCTACTTTTCATATGACCTCTCGAAGAGAATAGTTCCATCAGTATGAATCTGTCTCTGGGGGATCTGTGTATAGCTGTAATGATCAAGCTCTAAAAATCGTTGATATCGGCACCATCAAGCTAAAGATGTATGATGGGACAACTCAGACTATTGAAAAAGTGCAACATGTGGAAGGCCTGAAGAAGAATTTGTTGTCTATAGGACAACTGGATGATCTCAGTTTCAGATTTGAGATTTAAAACAAGATTATGAAAGTGATTAAAGGAGCACTGGTATTTATGAAAGTAGAGAAGATTGTTGCAAATCTGTACATACTGAAGGGAGTAACTTTGTAAGAAGGAGAGGCATCCCTTACTGTGACAAGTCCAGATGACAAATCAGCAATGACGTGACATAAAAAGCTTGGACATATGTCAAAACAAGGAATGAAGATACTTGCAGAGAAGAATCTACTTTCAGGTCTCACAAAGGTATCACTGCCTTTCAGTGAGCATTGCATTGTGAGTAAGCAGCATCGATTGAAGTTCAACACATCAAAGTTTAGAAGCAAAGAAATTCTAGAA
>JANQAP020000115.1:1345250-1364775 GCA_026874005.2 Erythroxylum coriaceum
TTTTTTTTATTAAATCTTTTATTTATATTTTTAAATTTTATGGTAAATTATCCCTAAATTTTTAATTTCGGAATCAGATTGCTAACTACTGAACCCAATACACAAAAAAAAAATTAAAAAATTATGAATAGTCTATTCAAAGAAGCATCTTTCATGCGTGGTTGCCCAGCCCAACTGATCGAAACTATGCCGCCCACCTAACCTGTTACTAACATAAAAAAAGAAGTCGTGGAAAGGGTTATTTATTAAAAATATATTATTAAAAGGTAATGCCAATTCATTGCAATAATAAAAAATTCACTCGTTTTAATTATAAAAATTTTAAATTGGTTAATTTTTTAGTTCGTTTTTAGTTTTTTGATAATTTTTATAAACTATAATTAATTAATTAATTTTTATTTAATAATTTTTTAATTAAATTTAAATTTTTTGATAGATAAGAATAGTTTCTTTCAATTATATTTTCAATTCTTTAATTTTATTCAATCTTTAGCTAACGATCTTTCTAAACTTTTTAAACCTTAAATTTTTTTTAATAGATTTAACTTTCCTTTTTTAAATATTGGTTTAAAGAAGCAACTCACTTTAACTTATTTAACAAATTAGACACTAATTAAACTTTATACATTAAACCTTAAACCTTTTTCTTCATATCAGTATTTAAATAAATATTATCATTAATATTTATTTGTATAATCATTCATATATATATATATATTCAAATCTTTTTTTAATAATTTGGGAATCTTGATATGTAAAAGGTCAATCAATTACTACTTCATCCTTTTGTTAATCTTACAAGTTTTTAGCCCTTTGCAGTATCTTTCACAAGAAGAAGAGTTAAGCCTCTGCCAAAGTTTTTCTTTTTCCACATATGGTTTGCATATACCTGGCTGAAACGGTGGGCCTAACTTGTTACTTTCTGAAATTGAGAGAAGATGGGAGAGAGTCACTGAAATAGCAGAAACAGATAAACCCCATAAACCCCTTTTGATGATTTTCTTTACCTAGGATTACGCCGGGAGCTACCTCTCTGTTTATCCCTTTTCTTTCTCTTCCTTGTTGGAAAACATATAAAAATTGAAACTTTAGCAGAGCCATACAGGTGTCTCTCCTGCTTACACTTCATTTCCTTCTCTCTTCTTCAAAAGGGCATTTGGAGAATTCAGCTAAACATCAAAAGCAGTTCACTGCTGTACAAGGCGAGGCAGGAAAGTTCTGGCCTTTGCCAATTCTGGGTCTTTGAAGCGTGCTCGTGAAAGTATGGGGAATCAAGAACAGCCTGAATCACAGAAGGTTGGTGGAGGGGGTTGTAGCAACTCTGTTGATCCTCCAGCTCAAAGGGTGTGTTCTTTGTTTCTTCCCTTGTCCTTCTTTGGCTGTTGTCTCTGCTAATCTAGTTTATAGTTTTCTTTCGATTCCCACAATAGTTTTAGCTGTTTGATTACGCGGACATCATGATCACACACTCTACTGAGGTTTTATTTACTTTTTATTTATTTCTTCTTCCCTCCATTCCCAACTGTTGAGAGCAAAGAACTGGTTTTGATGTTTTGATTGATAAAAAGCCGTCTATACAATGCTGGAAATAAAAACAAGTTATGCGCCTCACTTTTGAGTTTCACGGAATGTTTCTTATGAACAGAATTATAGTGGAGATACTTCCGGCTTGGCTTTGTGATAAAACTCTTTAAAAATCTCGTGACTGCATGCTTGCAAGTTTTCCAACGATTCTTCTGCATTTGAGGGGTATTGAATAACAAATTACCTGAATTTGTCGAAAGTCATCCACATGCCAACTTTCTAAAGGCCTTCTGGTTAAACTTCATTACTCCTGCCAGGTTGCTGTTAATGGAAAACCTTTGGGGACTTATGAAGATCTGTTTATCGGCTAAATACATACAATTCATTTCATAAATTGTGCTGTCTTCATCATTTTTTCTGAAACTGAATTCAACATACCTTTGTGGCCACCTTATTTAATCCTCTGTACTTCAATATTTCTATCTCTATGAAAGAGTGACACCAGCATCAAAAGTTCTGCCTATTGTTTTGGCTCAGGTTTATTCATTGTTACATTCATAACTGATTTATTTTGCAATCTCTGACTGTCAGTTTTGTTAATTTCGCCTTCTTGTTTCTTGTTAGCTACTCAAGTTACTTGTATTTGCAAATTTCCAAAGGCTATATATTGTTTTGTAGTGGTTTATACCAATTACTATTCTCTCTTTTTTTATGCTCCAGGTTGGGAGTTCAACTGAGATAATGGAGGAGATGCCAGAGGATACACCCCGCAGGCGATCACACCTAGTTTTAGAAATTCCATCCAGAACTCTTGAGGATTCCAGGGATGATTTTGCAATGATAAACATGCCTCCAACACCAAGTCGCACTCCGAAAAGGGTGAACTTTTCCCCGATGCAAAGCCCTGGATTTGTAAAACTGAACAAGTCCCCAGATCCTCCATCATCAAGTAGATCAGGCATAAAGACTTTCATTCCAAGGTTAAGTTTCAAATTTCGCAATACTACTTCGGATATTGAGAAGGCTGCTATCCTAGCCCTTGGGGGTTCATCAACATTGAGAAGGGATAAACCGTTTATATCTAGAACACTGTCTCTCTCCAAATTGTTTACACCTAAGATGAAAAAACCATCATCTTTGCCTGTTACTCCTATTGCACACTCAAATCCGGAATCTACACATGGAGGAAACCCAATTAATCCAGTAAGTTCTGCTGCGAGGACCTCCATTTTGAAAATTATTTTTGTCTCTTGCGGCTAAGATGATCTTATCACTTATGAGTTGTCCAAATATTCTTGATGAACTTCATTGCAATGTAAATTTTGTTCATATTGCAACTTGTCGTATAAAATAAATGAAGTCGGTAATATGGAACAGCCTAAAAGGAAAATCAATACTAGATCATTTACAAGACACCTGCTACTCTTTCTGTATTTAAGATTCCTTGCGTTGAAAAAAGGCATAAGTCTCAATTTTATTTTTGTAACTAGCTGAATAATTTTGTATTTTTCATGCATAATGTGGCCGCAGCAGTCTGCCACCCTTTGATGGTTTGAAACTCTCTTTTTACAGAAAGGAGAGGCCCAGCGACCCATTCATCGATCACTGTCTGTTCCTGTGATGAGCAAAGAGGGAAGCATAAAGAACTTGGATTCGTTAGGTGGCAAATTTCGCGTGGTTCCAACTACACCACGGGTAGCTCCTGTCACGGGAATGGCAACTACGCCTACCAGGGGTGATACTGGTAAATATGTTCTCATATTGATACTCTTTCTATCTATTGCATACCTTCCCCTTTTCCAGCCCCCTTTCCCTCTTTCAAGAGATGAAAATGAAAGAGTGAAAAGGGAGCAGGGATGTGAAGAATTTGATCTGGATAATTTCTAGCATTGTGTTAACTTGCCTTTTAATCTTTATTTCTTGTGGAAAAAATAATTAATTGAATTGGTTAAGAGGGGCCTTGATCAACTGGGTTGGTATTATCATATTGAGCTTGCAAGGAATTGCCCACTGATAAATGAATGCTACCTTTGAAATTTTAATCTGTATGATGTGGAGCTTTATGCAGAAGTATATACATGCTGGAATTAACAATTTAGTTACTATAGATTAGAAAGTGGTTGTCTACTTAGTTTTTGCCTGCAGCTTTCGTTTTATTTTGTTACTTGTGATAACCAACCTTTGCCTTATCTTAGCCTTGTGGTTCAGATGAGAACAATGATGGTGGTGAAGACATCCCTGAAGAAGAGGCTGTATGCAGGATCTGCTTGGTTGAACTGGGGGAAGACGGTGACACCCTCAAGATGGAATGCAGTTGCAAAGGAGAACTTGCATTAGCACATGAAGAATGTGCCATAAAATGGTTTAGCATTAAAGGTAACAAAACATGTGATGTGTGCAAGCAAGATGTTAAGAACCTTCCAGTTACCCTTTTACGAGTTCAAAATACTCAGGCCCTCAATTCTCGAGGAAGCGCTGCTGGCAATGTGTTGGGACCTGTTCAGTATAGGTAACTGGAGCTATTCTCATCTGCATTCTGTGTTTTTAAATGCCTTCCGTGTTTTCTTTTTCCTTTTCCTTTCTATAAAATCTCCATTTTATATAGGAGAGCAGAAAATAAAATGTTAATTATCTCTGTTACTATTGCAGTTGGTCTATAATTCTCTCTCTCCAACTGTATCGCACTATTTTAATTCCAGTAGTTACTAGAAGCTATCTAAACGCTGATTTGCCCCTTTCTTCCCTTTGTTTTGGGCTTACAGTTCATTTTGTAATAAAGGATGACAATGTCCCATGATTCAACTTAGTGCATATTCAATTTCTCTGTTTTCTTTTTTTAAGATCATCCTGTTAGATTGTTTTAGCTTGCACAAAATTTGGCAGGGTCTGGCAGGACGTTCCTATTCTGGTGATTGTCAGCATGCTTGCTTACTTTTGTTTTCTTGAGCAACTTCTGGTAAGTCTGCAACTTGTGAATTTTTCTGTTCAAGGTCACCAAAGATCTGAATTTGACATGCATGCAGATTGGCAAATTGGGTTCTGGTGCAATCGCCATTTCCCTCCCCTTTTCATGTATATTAGGCATTCTTGCATCCATGACGTCAACAACAATGGGTGAGGATCCTCTACTTAGTTGAAATGCTTTTGTAATCAGATATCACATGATCTAACCAGTTCTGCTGAAATTTGTGCTTAGTTAGGAGACGCCATGTGTGGGTTTATGCTACTGTTCAATTTGGATTAGTAGTCCTATCTGCTCATCTTTTCTACAAGTTGGTAAGTATTATTAACTGTTTATATTAGACTCAACTACTTATGTTAATTCGATCGGGTGCTTCACTTTTGTCTTATGGAAAGGTAGAGTGTCAGAGTTTCCTGATAACTTACCCTGAAGAATTGTTCACTACTTGTGATTGGACAACTTATCGAATAATTGCATATTGTGTACACTGATGTTTGCAATTTCTCCTTGCATTCTTCAGTTACATATGCAAGCTGTCTTATCTGTTATACTTGCATCATTCACTGGGTTCGGGGTTACAATGTGTGGAAGTTCTGCCATAGCTGAGATAGTTCGTTTGAGGAGAAGATGGCTGAACCAATCACAAGAACAACGTGCTTCTCAAAATGTGACTCGTTCAGATCAACCACTTGCAACTATCCCTCAACCTGTTAGCGATTCTGCTCACCAAGAAACTGAAACTGCAGGTTCTGAAACTGTGCATGGTAATTGAATCTGCATCGTTATGCATTAATGGAGCAGTCTGCAGATCACATAAAAAATAGATGTTTTCTTTTTCCTGTATGGGGTAGTTTAAGCTGTTTCCAGTTATATGTCTGTAGACTCATATTATTTAGTATATGTAATATAAAAATTTCTGGTTTAATAGCCGGCAGTTAGTTCCTCAAGTGAATTATTTACAGGGGAAACATCGATGGCACATCAATATCTCGAATGGTGAAATCTTCAGCAAGTGTTTTTTGATTGCTACAATCGGGCGTTATGATAATGTAGGATGGAATTTACGGTACAAGTCATCCTTTTGGGACAAATTAGTTTTGAAGTTCAAGGAAGTTAACAATAACCTCATTTCAGATTTAAGTCTGATGATCAGACAAAGTGTACATAAAAACAAGAAAACTGAATCGTCAATTCACTTTTGGTCCAAATCCCATATAACGGGAGCAAGGCATGTCCCAAAATTATATAACGGGAGCAAGGCACGACACAGCCAAGGGAAATGTGAGTTCCATCTGGTTATTACCTATAGCTATGACTTTTTCACCATAATAGCTCAGGGATATCCCCCCAGAAACTACATAGCAATGGAACATTGCCTACAGCATCAAATTACTACTCAAACGCACCTAAAAAATCTACAAATCCGGAAGAGGCAACTTGCAATTATTTGTGTCAGTAATTAAATATGTGTATACATCCTAGCAATAACTGTTTTGTACTTACAAAAGTGGGTTCAGCCCCTTCCAAGCTCCCGGTGCCATCAATGGCTTTTCATCCCTCAATATACAATGGAACCACCTGTTTAAGCTACCTGCTAATAAACAGTTAAGGCTCTCTTGGTCCCACTTCTGAGAAACAACTAGGTGAAAGATGAACAACCATACTACCAAATTGAAATATAAAACCATAAAAAGAGAGTAGGCTTGCCCTCACTTCTGATGACATTCCTTAAATTAACTATTCATAGTTTTGGCATTGCCAATCTTGCTCGTTAATAGTGCCTTATCCTTCAAACTGTTACTTAAACAGGTTTCGGAGTTGCCTGACTGTTCGGCTGCTCCAGGTCTCATCCAGATTTTTATGTGGCCCTCTCTGCACACTGTAAGAACAGATTGCTGGGTAAATACCAGGCCAGAAAGGGGTTCTGTGTGAACACGATGAGCAACTAGTGGAGAAAGCTTGGGAACATCTCTCATGCTTGGTGCAGGTTGCAGAGTGCCAACAGGGACAACATTGTCCCAGTGAGAAGAGTGACTTCCAGCGCTGAAAGTGGGAGATCCACCAGGAGGGCATCGGCGTAATGGCACAACAATTTCATCCATTTCCAGGTCCCACAGAAGAAATTGTGTATCCTGTTCACAAATACATCAAGTTTAATACTGATCTTTGAGGCTTTAAAAGGGCAGGATTTGAAGAACTATAAGACTGAGAGCAAACACGTTACGAGATAAGATTTGCCTAGTTGACCTTATTCCAACTCCAATCACTTTACTCCTTTCAACTTACAGGCAATAATATAGATCTTCTTATCCTACCATGTAGTGGCTCCACGCCCATGCTATTACATGTTCAATTATGTCCAATCTCTCACAGCTAAAGTCTCTGACGCTTGCAAAATATCATAAAAATGCTAAGATGCTTTCTACTGTAATGTTAACAATTAAGGCACAGTTCTCCCACAGAAAAAATTACCCATGTAATCCCTGGCTAACATTTTAATCTGCCAAAAAATCCAGAATTGCAGAGTTCAACCTTGATGGCAAGTTAAGAATTCAGCAGTAATATTTATCACCCAAATTAAGTACCTGACCAACAGAACCAAACCGATACATGACACTCTCGCCTGTGCCATCTGAGTTTGGTGACGACCAATAAGAATCAAATGCCACTCCACTGACCTGCCAGCACCATCGTATAGCAACTAAGTAAAACGCCATATTAATGTCCGACAAACAATCAATTATTCCGTTGTTTAATGAGAATCTTACCCACGAGTTATGCCCCTCACCCCATGCCACAACCTTCCGATCTTCCATACTCCACACTTGAACTAAATCATCTTCACCTCCAGCCAAAATGTACTTACCGTCCATGCTGACAGAAAAAAATTGCATACAAATTTCAATAAGGGAATAGCAAAACTAGGGGAGAAGTTAAAACAAGAAGAACAAAATAATATAATCTAGGTCACCCTCCAAAATGTAACAAGCTTGGACCATAATTTCTAACATAGTACCAGAAGCAAGTTTCTATCAATGACATTACTTGAAAATCAGTTCAGTCATTCACCTCCAAGCACAACATAGGAGAGCACCGTAATAACTTTTACCACCACAGATAAGTTGCTCTTTTGAATAGTCAAAAACTCGTAAATACCCTGTGCTCAGTGAAACTTGGGCCAATAAGGTTCTCAACAAATTTAGAGAAAATAGATGTGAAAGGTTGACTGCAAGTGAAGAAGATGAAGGTTTACCGTCTCTTCCAACAGTAGCTAAGTAGGTCCCATCAGTTGAGAATGTAATGCTATTAATTGAACCTAGGCAAATATGCCATCTGGCAATCGGGTTACTCTGCATATAGTTTTTAACAAATAACACGTTGAATAATAATCAGCAAATTTTGTTTAGATATTCTTCTGATACTAAGGGAACACTACACAAGCAATTCTTATGATAATGTATTTATGATGTTAAAAGGGGATAAATTTAAAAAACATTCATACAAATGGTGCTCTCCTAATAAAGCCATACAGAAAGCACCAAAACCTTGTCATTGATGTAGATGGCAGATATATTGATTCATGAAATTAGAATCTCTCCTACACTAGAATATAGATAGCATGACAATCTTGTGTAGAATATAAACAAGATATAACATCAAGGACAAGGAGGATCTAAGAAAGTTTGATTAAAATAGACTCAAATATATATATATATATAGAGAGAGAGAGAGAGAGAGAGAGAGAGTTGGCCAGAAACTAATGAATCTACAGAGCCACAAGGGAAGGACCAGTTTAAAAGAGTAGAAATTAAATAACTAATTCTGTTCAGAAAAGTCACTTCAAATAGTTTGATCAAGAAACTGATCATCAAAAATAGGGGCACCTCAGAAAGACACAGATCATGATCATCTTGGGGCTGCCACATCAGGGCAAACTACTGTTCCCGCATATAAGCATTTATATATCCTTGGAATTTTGCTTAAATATCCCTTGGAAACATCAATTTAAAGAATTTCTTGCAGACACAAAAGTAATGTAAAAGTATATAAATAAGTGGTAGTCTAGATGCTACATAGTGAAATGTACATGTGTAAGAAGATTGTTACTTCTGTGGATTTAAAATACCAATTGCTGAATTCCATGTTTGAAACGAGAAACATTTAACTAGTAAGAACCAAAAAAAAAAAGATTTTAACTACTACAAGAATCAAGTGATTACCTTATTATGACGAGCATGTGAAACAGAGAATTGTGTTGGATCTTTTATAACAGAAAATGATGAATCACCTGCTCCGTCCTTGTTCTAGAGGAAGAATACATGAACTGATCAGACAGACTAAATATGACAAGCAGAAACATGAAATGAAAAGAATTTGCAAGAAACAATCGTTCCCATCAAGCTTGCCTTTTCATACACATACAAATTCCCATCAGCATGAGCAACAACAAAAGAGCCATCACTTCCAGGTACCCATGCAACACTAGTGCAACGACTGTTACAAAAGCAGCATTAATGTAACTACTTTTCGAATAAATGATTTCTAGATCACGAAATTTAATCCAACCACTAGTTGTTACAGAATTCATAAATGACTGCAGTATGTTTAACAAACTTGCTATGAGTTATTAAGTTGACTTTGCCCCTAAAACTCCCAGACTGAGGAAAAAGGAAAGGGAGAAAACGCATAACAATACTCTGGCTTTTGTAGAATTTTATAACCAAAGATGTAATGTTTTATGCGCATATAGAAAATGGGCGGTTAGTTTTTGAAACACAATGAATAACTGAAAATTATAGGGTCTAGGATGCATATCACTGGCAGTAAACAAAGGTTCAAAAGAACCATGCTGAACAACTAGTTAAGGTTGTCGGAGAACCAAATGAAGAAGTGAAAGATCTTAAAAATCCCAGGAAAAGATACAAAAGACAACTAGTAAAATAAAAAGATTTTTTGTGCCCCATTTTATTGCCTAACCATCCTTTACTATGCTGTCAGAAACTTCAGAATGTTAAAGCAATTACAGATCACGCTTAAAAGATGAGCGGACTGATAAATGTAATCAACAAATTTATCCCAATATGTTGGCACGGTACTTAGTTACTTTCCACTGAAGAGCTCAGATTAGTTTTCTTGTACCTTTCTCTTTGATGCCACAAAAATATATAGGCCTTTTCTTGTCTTCTAGATGAACAATAGAGGTCCACAGATTGATTTCTCAATGCCTAAATGAGATCCGTAGACACATTCGTAGATGCACCAAATGCACATATCCTACTTTAATATTAATTATACTTACTCTCTACGAAGAACCACTAAGAGTAAGCACTTCTTTCCATATGGTTTACGCAGTAGGGGTTCAGTGAAATATTATTTACAGTATACACTAGGTACTTTCTCTAAAATACGTTGAATCATCAAACTAGTTTTATACATCAGTACATAAGCACCTATTACATTAAATGACTAGATCATCACTTTAAAGAACAGAAATCATATAAATATTAGCAGAATAGATTGCAGGAAAATACAAGGAAGCTAGGTAATTCTTGCCTGTTATTAACAGAACCATCCTTATTATAGTGCTGGGCTCCTACAAGCTTCTTTCCAACATCCTGTAATTGTTGTCTCAATGACACCGAGTATACTATAATCGCAAAAAGATGACCAATAACATCAGAAAGTCTACTTCCTGTGGAAAAGATACAGAAATTCAAACTTTTGAAGTACTCACCATCACCCGAGCTTAACCCAATAATCAAATCATGTCCATCGTTGGAGTCTTCATCGAAGGCATGACACACAGGATTCGAATTACTAAAATGGATAGATTTTATTGGGTCCTGTGCATAACAACAAAGGTCTCAAGTAGCAGCCGATTGTTTCTAGCTCATAAACAAAAATGAGATATTTACTAAAAATACCTTATCATGAGAGTTTAGATCACTTATAAATATCACATCACCAACATTGAAGATCAAGTAAGTCCCCTTTCCATCAAAGTTTGTATTTATTATTGAATTATTTGAACTTGAAGCTCCAAGTGATCCAACTCTACTAGTTCCACTGACACTTTTACTTCCACCATTCCCTCCAACAAAGCTAAGCGCCCGATTTCCATTGCCAGTGCCCAGCAACCGAGCTGCAGCTGACCTTACACCACTGGTAGCACTGAAACTTGAAGCCGGAGCCGTAGGAGTTGTAGGGGCTGGTTTGTCCTTGAGATTAGCTATAGTTACCTGACATCAAATTTTGCCACACATTTGGTATCAGAAACACATATATAAACCGATAAATTCAATAGACCTACATTTGGATTCAAATTTCTACTAGCAATCACTTTAAAACTCAATTTCTATCGTTTACATTATGGGGATACTGAAACTAAAGAAGAAAGATAAAAACCGTAAATGGCACCCACCAATTTGCAGACCCTGTCTATTCATAAAGCTCTAACAAACTAATGAACTAACAATGTATGATTGACATTAAGAAGGAAAAACACTAGACCTTCCAAAGAAATTATAAAAAAAAAAAAGGAGTCCTTCACAAAGTTCTCGCGAAGAACAAGAGAGATCGTGAAAGACGCGATAAAAAAGATAAAAACGACATTTCAACATATGGGCACTGACCTAGACACCAAAAATCACAAACCGGTCCAGGAAAACAAGAAAAGAAGAAAACTTGAAGAAATGGGTAGTAGTAAATCAATCGTAGAGAATGAATGAAGCACCTGAGTGACGGTTTTGCCGTGAGCGTAGTGAAGAAGACCAGAAGGATGAGTCTTCTCGTAGTGAAGCTTATACCTTCCCTCCGGAGTTTTAAAATAGGTCTTGAGTCCCGCCGATTGGGTGGTCGCCGACGAAGACGAAGGTGAAATCATGCCGTTAGCTGTGTTGATCATGGTGAAAGTAATTTCTCCCTACAATACACATCTGATCATGACACTTTGGGAACTCTCCTCCTGAAAAGTTCTTCTCTATATAGAATCAATATGTGGGTGCATATGTATGCATGTGCAGAAAAGGTAAGCTTTTGGTTCTCTTTTGCTTTGTCTCTTTTTGATTTGTGATGATCTTCTTCTTCTTCAATGGAGGTTTTAGAAAATAGATCCTTTAGTTTGCGGCTATCTAGAAACGACAACGTCTGTGTGTGTTTTAACTTAGGGAGAGGTTTGACTTTGGGAAGGAACAAGTCAACCTGATTGACGGTTGAGATCGTGAAGCTTATGATTGAGGTAATGAAAGCAGGGGATGTGCGGTTAGGACGGTGGTGGGCCGACATTTGTTGTCTCTGATTATAATAAATAAGTTCGTGTTGAGGAATTATAACGTGCACCCAAGGTGTATTTTAAACAGATCAGGTGTGGATCCAGAGTATATATGCATTCCATTACAGGATATTCTGGGCTGCGTAGTGGGCTCTCTACTTATGTATCTAAGAAGGATACCATGTTGGGCTCTTGATGGCCCAATATAGAATAAAAATGATAATTTCATTTTCCAATTTATTTACATTTTAAGTAAGGAAAACATTAACTTCAAATTCACAAAAAATATATAATAATTTATAAATTATGCATTCTTAATTAATCATTTAATAAATTACAACAACAACAATATCCAGTAGAAATCTCACTGAGACACAAGATCTAAGGAGATTCAATAGTATACAGCCTTATCCCTAATTAATAGATAGACACTTAATAAATTAGTTATATAAAATTGAATTATAAATTTAAAAAATTAATATTAATAAATATATTTCTCAAACTTAAGATCTTTTGAATGAATTACGATGTTGCAAGTAACAGCTCCAACATAAACTCCGAGATGTATACACTCGACTCTTGTAGTCTCCTAAAATCCAAATTCCTGCCCATGGATGGTCTCTTTACAATTCTCACGGTGGTTCCTGCATACCCTGAAATGGGAACAAATTTTTTGTTCCCAACAATCCTATTCCCCTGGTTCTTGTCTCATCTTAGTCGTCCAATTTTTGTGGGTCTCATTTATTGAACGAATAGATTTTCATGGAATAGAGTAGGAACAAAGTAATGGGAACAGGTGATCTGATCTTCCTTGAAATGGGTAGTTGCCATCTTATGTCACTTGATGGGTTACACAACTGTTTTCACTGAGCCCCAAGTAAGCACTCCATTCACTCTAATAACTTGTCTAGACTATAAAGCTGATTCACATATAAATTAATAGGTATGACATTAAAGCTCAGGTTGGCCTCATCCATACTAAAGTCAAAAAGTTTGACTTAATTTAATTCAGGATTCAAACTTTCTTTAATTTTAGATTTCAAGTTTTAAAAATTTTAAAATAGCCTGAGTTGAATGAGCTTTAGTCCGCTAAAGCGCAATCAAGTTTCAACTTGGGTAGTGAGTCTTGAGCTTGTTTAGACCTCAAGCTAAGCTTGAATCCATATCATTTTCTAAGTCTGATTTGACCATCTATCACCCCTATATATTTACGAACTCACAAGTACTTGTCACAGAAAGTAAAGAATTGTTTAGTTTATGAGTAGTTTGGTACTTTCATTTTTTGTTATAATTTTTCATTTTCATTTTTATTATTAGATTTTGCTTTTTAAATAAAAGTTTATTTAGTTAAAATTTGTAATAAAAATGAAGATAAACCTAGGCATGTTCGGAAGTACAAGAAATCTTACTTTTAGAATGTTAAAATATTGCTTAAAACTAATTCTTAGTGAAGAATGCCTATAGGTAGACAATTTTTGTGGATCTTGAGATCTTCCTCTTCTTCTATAATCTCACAAATGGTATCTTTCACATTAATATGATGAAAGAAATCCAAACATATTAATGTAGTATGAGTCAATCAAATAAAAGTTACCTAAACGTATAAAGAATATAATATTAACAAAAGCTAATAATAATTAATTGTAATTACATTTTTTATTTAAAATAATGTAACACCTTATGGAGACATGGGAAATTAGTTTGTTACTTTTGTTACTTTTAATAAAAGTACTCGCAGTCGTTTATAGTACTTTCTAATCTAGCCATTATACATGTGAAATACATGTCAAATAAATAACAAGATATAATATTTTAAGTTTGATCCATTCTTTTACCATTATATTGTGTTTATTTATTAGTTAGAACATGTGCATCAATATGTATACTATGAATTTCTCCCATGAAATCCTACAAAATGAAATTATATTATTAAATTAATTAATTAAAAATATAACAAAATAGTAATAAAATATATGAATATACTTGAAAATATATAAAGTGTTTTGAATTATATTGAATCTCAAGAGGTGTACTAGTAAAGGATGATGAAATAATAACTCTTTTTACAAGACGATTAACTTTACATAAGAATTTGCAAAAATAATTAACAATTGTTCAAGTGTAATGTTAAAAGTGCTCTACATTGACTCTAGTGTGTCACTATACTCTATCGTCATCAAAAACATTGCAACTTGTTCCACCATAATCAAATGACTAGTTGGCTTTAAGCCTCTTAAACTTTCAACTCATCATATACCTAAGAAGATTGTTTTGCTCATTTTAAAGTTTTCATAAATCTTTATAACATTATTATTCAAAAGTCTTAATATACAATTATGACCTGATGGAGCAAAAGCTCTACATAGTTGCTTGTGCAAATGAAAATGTCTTTTTTCTTCACCAGTTAAAGAAATAAATGTTTTCTTAATCATTTTAACATTTGAATTGGTTCAAAATCTAATAAAGAAGCAATGTATCTATTACTAGTATTAAATAATTAATAAAGAAATTAAAATATCAATGCTAAGGGTGTGCTTGGTTCACTTGGGGGAACGGTAATAGGAATTATAATGAATATAATGAGGAATGAAAATGGAGTATTGGAGGGTATGGAGTATTGCCCCAAAAAGGGATATAAAAATACTTTTCATCCAGTCATAATATATTATCAACCATCTTTTTTCATTGCTTACCTATTCCTTTCTTCTCATACTAACTAATCAAACACCCCCTAAAACTATTATGAAACACCAACAAATATAACATAAATTTAAGAACTTCATATCAATAAGTCAAAATGTTCACACAAAACATATACTTAGAATGTTAAAACCATTTAATAGTTCTTAATAAAAAAGTGCCTAAATCAATAAGAGTTTAATACATTAACATGAAAATATTACTAAAGGAACATAATTCAATCCATCTTCCTTGCATCTAATATCATTATAAAAATCTTCCTATAAAGTCGAAAATCATATAAAGCCTTCATTGCTTTTTTGTACTACACATCCTTAATGCCCAAATTATGTAAGAAATTCAAACATTTCATCATTTTATTAATATCTTGATTAACTGATGAAGCTCTAGATTCTTTATCTTCAGTGGATGATATTGTCACCATTTTTTTCTCAAGTAAATTCTTTTTGATTGTTCACTAATTGCAAGCAAGACATTTTTTAAAATACTAGAGTATGTCTTTTTTTGCCTTTTTCTTCTTAGGAGCTTTCTTCTTTTTTAATTTTTTCTTACAAAGAGAACTTGCAAATTGATCTTCTTTTTTATTGAAGGAACAAATTTCATCAACTTCAGTTCTATGTTCCTCTTCTATATTGTTTGATGGAGATTTAGTTGATGCATGTAAACCATTTGTAGTAGTATCTCAAAAAATATGTCAAAAGTATGAAAATTCATTACCTTCTTTTTTTCTTAAATTTATAAGTCATTTTATGCGCCTATAATAATGAATAGTGCACATGAGAAAAATTATAATAGGATATATCAATAAATGAAGAAATATTTTACCTTAAATAAAATTTTCCAAATTTTATATGTAGTAATAATGTCATCGATGAAGGAGTTATAACCAATTCATATTTCTTTAATAAAATTTTGAAGTTCTTCAATTTAGTCCTCAATGCATTATTTATAGCTTCAATTGCATATCAATATATTCTTTATGAATTTTATTCGAAGACTTGTCTTAATATTCTTCTAATCAAATTTAGAAAAGATAGTGGTTGTTCAATTTTCCTTCTTCAAGTCTTCAACTAATAATGAGATTAATGCATCTTTATTGCATCATTCCATACACCATCTTTTTCATTTATTTTAATATGATTATTTGAATCATTCATATTATTTGATCTACCATCACTAAAAGTAATTAAATGTGAGTGTTAACAGAAAAAATTGTCTTATGGAATAATTTAAAGTATATATTTTTTGTGAGAAGTATGTAATTCTTCTTTTTAGAGATTAATTCGAAGCCTGACCTTACTTTAATAGAATTAAAATAGTCTATTATCTATAAAGAAATTACAAAGTATATGATTGCTAAATATAAACTTAAGTAGGATTTATTTTATAGATAAGGCTTAAACAAAGTAACAACAAAATGGATTCAATAACAAATACTCAAGTTTATTTTTAATATGGTCCTAGAATGATGTTGCATTGTCTACATCTAATGATTTACTGTCGAACAAGTAGCTAGGCGGTTTTATATGGACTATTTGCTCCCATTCATACTAAGACATCAAGCTAGGTTTGATCAAGTCACAAGGTTTCTATATATTGAAATGGTGAGAATAAGATCTTGTACTATTTTGTATATCTTGCGCAATGGAATCTCTTGTCTTACTCTGTGGAATATTTTTATTTCTCTATTGACTTTTGCATTACTTTAGTTAATATACTATTTTATTGAATGATGTTTGCTTAAACTCATAAGCATAACTATGAAAGATTCAAACACTATGATTGACATTTTTGTTTAGACCCAACCTAGCCCAACCCAAAATAAACATGATCGACTTGACTCAAAATCAATAAATTCAACTTGATTTGATTAGGCTTTGGGCTAAGGTTGGGCTTTTTTAAAATTTTGAGCTTTAAGTTAGGCTCGAACTTGGGTGTCTCTGCCCAACCTAACCTGAAGCCCGATTGTATCATTAGGGTGTCAATAGGCCAACTTTATATAATTTTTTAAAAAATTACAAAACGATGTCATTTTTGACATTCCGGTCGGGCCACGGGAGGATTAAAGCTTAGCCCGGTCTAGCCAAACAATTTTGACACGTGACCCGCCTGTGACCTATTCAATTCGGGTCAAAATCGAGCCAAACCAGGCAAGCCAAGTTAAAATTGACATTCTTATGAATCATTCGTCAATTATATAAATATAGATAAAAATGACCTTGTTTTACGGGAGGAGCTAAATCATTTTGTCCAAGTTGAAAAAAACATCATTTTGCTTTTGCTTAAACAAAACAATGTCGTTATAATATAGAAAATAAACTCTTATTTGTCACAGATCCTCTATTCCAAACATTTAGACTCCTTTACTGTCTTCTCCAGTCACACAAAGTCTCCTCCATTCATCCCTCTTCAAATCCTCCATTCCAGGTAGCCAGACTCCTCTTATGTCTTCTCCAATCATGGAGGCTCCTTCATTCCTCCTCCCTTCAGATCCTCCATTGTAGACAGTCAAACTCCTCTAATTCTGTCTCTCACGTCCTTCTTATCTTCAACAGAGTCAGTCTTTTCTAGTCTCTCTCACTTTCACTTAGGTAACTTTATGCATTTTTTACTTTCCTCTATCATCTTTTTGTGAAAATATCAGTTGGTATCCATAAGGGAAATGGATGCACCATTTAATAATGTGAGTTAACTTCTAGTAGGGATGGCAATTCCGGCCCAACCCACCTAGCCCGGTCCGTGTTTTAGCCCGGGTTGGGCGAGCCATGAGCCGGGCCAAAATACGGACAGGGTCGGGCCAGGAGGGTCGGGATGGCGGTCGACTATGATCCGCCCGGGTCGGGGCCACGAGTCGACCATGGTCGGCCTGCGCGGGCCACGAGTTAGGCCAGCTTGGCCCGTGGCCCGCTGGATTTATTTGACGGGCCGGTGGGTTGGTCGGTGGGCCGGGTCGCGGGCTGGCTATCCTAGCCCACGGCCAGCCATAACTCAACCCGGCCCCCGCCCGGCCCGGCCCATTGCCATCACTAACTTTTAGTTTTTATCTTGTATAACTTTAGTAGAGAACTGAATGACTAGAATAAAATGCAAGTAATGCTTTAGATCAAATTGTAGAAAACATTAAAAAAAACTCTTACGACCACCATCTTATTTTCTACCATATGTCATTTTAGTTGAATGATGAACTTATAAGTAGTAGGTGAATATGTAATTTATCCTTTTTCCTTTTTCCTTATCACTTATTACTTAAACAATATAAAGCTTTACTTTGGTTAAAATAACACTTTTATTTCACATTATACTAACAAAACGATAAGTAAAACTTAGAATGCAGTGGTATTGAGGTGGGAATAAATTTATAGTTCTCATTTTTTAAAAATTTTAGACTTATTGATTGATTTCTTATGGTAACTTTTGAAAGTAGAGCATAGATTAAAAAAAAGGAAATAAATACAATTTAACATTTGTATTTAGCAACAAGTAAACACATGAATAGGAGCAAAGGAACTGATTACCTTTTATGCAAAATGTGGATTTGTATAAATGTTTAGCGGTGCTTAAAAGGTTTTTTTTGTAATACACGAATTGATAGTGAAAAAGTGTCATTGCAATGTAATAATTGTTACAATTGTCTTGTTGTTCTTTTTAAAATGTTTATTTAACATTAAGGTCTCATTTAGTAACTTGTAATGTAATGAAGGATTCATAATAAAAAAAGGGGGAATAAGAATAGAAAGCTAGAATTAGAATAGAAATATAATCATTGATTATACAAAATTGGTATAGGATTAAACAAAGTTAATAGTTATGCTAGTATTTGGTATCAAATATTAGGAATGATAATGAAATTTTTTTTACTCATATTTAGTTATTATATGATCTATTTTGTATTGTATAAATAATTAATGAAAAAATTCAATAATTTATAAAATTGTTAATTATAAATAATTGCTATGATAAGAATAAAAGTATCAATGAGACAAATAAAATAATTATTAAAGAAATTAAAATAAAAGATCCTAATATATGATTTTGATGATAATATTTTAATAAGAATCAATATCCTGATAATATTTTGATAATAACTTGGTAATATTCTAATAACATCTCTTATCTCTTATTCCTGATGTCTGATTCCAACTTATACCCACACCCCTATTAGGAATAAAAGTCCAAAATTATTTAGAAATCATTCTAACTTTGTCATTCCCTATATATTTTATCCATTCATAGTAACCAAACAAGTAAAAGTTATGTAATAAAGGTTGTATTCTCATTCCCACCTCTTTATTATTAGTTACCAAACAAGATCGAAGTATTTGTATTTATTAGTGGTTACCAAACAAGACCTAAGTATATTGTAGCATAGCTACACACCCTATTACAAAGTTGCCATTTGTTTAAGCTAATAAATCTAATTTTGGAACTACATAAGTAATCTATTACTTAGATTTGACACTAATTTATCTAATGTTTTGGTCCTTCGTCTGGAGGTCTATGCTAGCTCTTGAAAGTTTAAATATTGCACTCGCTGCTATTAAGTGCCTAGTTTATTTAAAACCCTAAACCACAACTGTTTGGATGCCTTGAGCTTCTCCAAATGCTCAGTATAAATGATTAATGTGTTAACCCTAACTTATCAATATATTGAACTTGAAGGTTCCTCTTTTCCTACTATGAAATTGATTTCTCCTAGTCTCTTTCAATACAATTTCCTTGTGGATTGCTAACCATAAAATAAAAATGCTTCCTCTTTATTTATTAGTTTAGACACTTCTATTGGTACCTTTCTAATCCTTATGTTATTTGAGTTTCTTATTGAATCATGATTCAAGTGCTATTCATTTCTTTATACTCATTAATAAATTTCCTCATATGTAAACAATTGGAAATAGAGATCGATGTACTTGCTAAACTAGTTTTGGCAAGTACATACTCAGAAGAAATATATATATATATAAAGTGTATCTATACATGTAAATGTGTAACATCCCCTCACCTATGGGAAGGGTAATTTAGTAATTTGGAACGGGTTAGGAATGTGTAAAAGTGTATTGACATATTCATGC
>JANQAP020000115.1:1418652-1431158 GCA_026874005.2 Erythroxylum coriaceum
GCTTGTTCAGAGAAGTGCTCTCAATGTCTTGAAGGAAAGCAGAATCGAGTGTCTTTCAAGACTAATCCTCCTTACCGTCCAAATGTGTTAGATTTTGTGCATTCACATGTTTGTGGTCCATTGAAGGTACATTCAATTTTTTGGTTCATCTTATTTTGTCACTTTTATTGATGACCATTCCAGGAAATTGTGGACTTATGCTTTGAAACAAAGGATCAAGTGCTTGATAAGTTTAAGGAGTTTTAAACTTTGGTTAAAAGGCAAAATGGAAAGAAGTTGAAGTGTATCTGAACTGATAATGAAGGCGAGTATCGAGGACCATTTGAAGAGTATTGTAGGCAACATGAAATTCGACATCAAAAGACACCTCCAAAGACACCTTAGCTGAATGGGTTGGTTAAGAGAATGAACAGAACATTGATGGAGAAAGTAAGAAGCATGCTTTCAAATTTGAAGCTGCCAAAATCCTTTTAGGGTGAGGCTTTATACATTGCACTTATGTGATTAATCTAATTCCTACTATTGCTTTGCAAGGTGATGTTTTAGAAAATGTCTAGACTGGTAAAAATACTTCTTATGATCATTTAAGGATATTTGGTTGCAAGGCTCATTTTTATGTTCCAAAAGATGAGAGGTAGAAGTTGGATGCTAAAGCTAAACAATGCATCTTTATTGGCTATGGCCAGGATGAGTTTGGTTATAGGCTTTATGATCTTGCTGAGAATAAGCTTGTAAAAAATCGTGACATTGTGTTTCATCAAGACCAAACCATTGATGATATTGAGAAGCCAGAGAAGTCTGATTCTCATATTCAGAGTGACCTCATAGATTTGATCCAGTTTTATGTCACAATTGCCTACTAGAGTTGGTGGAGGAGTTGAGACTGATATGCAGTATGATAATGTTATTGATGACCAATATGATGGTGACTTGTATAATCCTACAAATGATGCTGATAATAGTCAACCCGCTACAACATATCCACAAGAAGCCACACTTAGAATGTCTATAAAAGTTAGATAACAGTCTACTAGATATTCTTTAGATGAGGATGTGCTCTTGATTGACAAGGGAGAGCCTGAATGCTTTGAAGAAGCTATGGAAAGTGTAGACAATCAATAATCGTGTTATGGAGGATGAGATGAAGTCTTTGCACGATAATAACACCTTTGAGTTGGTGAAGTTACCAAAAGGTAAAAAGGCTTTGAAGAATAAGTGGATTTACAGACTGAAGCAAGAGGAGGGTTCCTCAAAACCAAGATACAAAGCAAGGTTGGTTGTTAAAGGTTTCAGTCAAAATAGAGGAGTTGACTTTGAAGAGATCTTTTCACCTGTGGTTAACATGTCTTCAATACGTACTGTGTTGGGGTTAGCTGCAAGCCTTGACTTAAAGATCAAACAAGTGCATCTGAAGACTGCATTTCTTCATAGTGATTTAGATGAAGAAATTTATATGGACTAACCTGAAGGATTTTGGGTAAAAGGTAAAGAGGATTATATGTGCAAGTTGAAAAAGATCTTGTATGACTTAAAACAAGCTCTGAGATGGTGGTATAAAAAGTTTGAGTCCGTTATGCAACAAGGATATAAGAAGACCACTGCTGATCATTGTGTGTTTGTACAAAGGTTTGAACATGATGATTTCATTATTTTTTTGCTTTATGTTGATGACATGATTATTGTTAGTCAAAGTGCTTCTAAAATTGCCAGATTCAAGTAGGAATTGAGCAAGTCATTCTTTATGAAGGATTTAGGACCAGCAAAGCAAATTCTTGGTATAAGAATTTTGCATGACAGAAAAGCAATAAAACTTTGGTTATCACAAGAGAAGCACGTTGAAAAGGTGCTTCAAAGATTTTAGATGGAGAAGACTAAAAAGGTTAGCACTCCTCTTGCAATGCATTAAGCAGAGTCCCTCTACTGATAAAGAGAAGAAGACATGATGAAGGTTCCTTATTCATCTATTGTTGGTAGTTTGATGTATGCAATGATGTGCACGAGACCTGATATAGCTCATACAGTTGGTATAGTGAGTCGGTTTCTCTTAAAACCTGAGAGAGAACATTGGAATGTAGTGAAATGGTTTTTGAGATATCTCCTTGGTACTTTGAGCTTGAAGCTTCATTTTGGAGGTGGAAAGTTAGTTCTCTTTAGTTATACCAATGCTGATATGGCTGGAGATGTTAATATAATGAGATCTGGTTCTAATTACTTGATTAGCTTTGCAGGGGGAGCTATTTCATGGCAATCTAAGTTGCAACAATCTGTTGCATTGTCAATCATTGAAGTAGAGTATATTGCAACTTCGGAAGCATACAAGGAGTTGCTATGGTTGAGGAAGTTTCTAAGGGAACTTGGTCGCTCTTATGAGAGGTATGTATTGCTTTATGACAGTCAAAGTGTGATTCATCTTAGAAAACATTCGACTTTTCATTCCAAATCTAAGCATATTGATATGAGGTATCATTGGATACATGATTTGTTTGATTGAACTTAAGAAGGTACATACAGATGATAATGGTGCTGATATGTTAACCAAGTCACTGCCAAGATGGAAGTTTGAAATATGTTGCTCACTCGTCGGGATGAGAAGTTCCTCCTCATATTCAGGAGGGGGGAGATTTGTTGGGTTTTTTGGGCTCCCAACTTATGTGGAAAAAGTCCAAGATGTCAACTACTTGAGTTTACCAAATTCTCTTATTTGAACCCACACTCTCTTTACACCTATTTGAGTTTAATATCTCCTCTTGATGTCTTGTTACAGAATGTATATGTTGCTCTTAAATTTTAACAACTTTTTGAATCATATCAATCTTTGTTAGTCAAAAGTGATGCCTAAATGTGGAATAATGTTCAATGATTATAATTTTCCTTTTCATCAAAATTTTCTTTCTTTTTAAATGTTATCACCATAACTAGTTGATCATAAACCTTCTAAGTATCTAATAATATCCAACAAAATTAAACAACATTAAAAATATTTTTTAAGCTTTTAAAATCCATTAAATCATAAATATCAATCACTTAAAATTTTAATGTCTCACATTCTCTCACATTAAAACAAATTTTATCTTTAAAACTTATAAGATTGTGAATAATAGATAGCTTATGGTAGGCTTTTAGTCTGATTTAATATTAAAAAAGGAGGGGAGAATAGGAATTGTGATTGAACCTTGATAAGGATATCAAAAATTCAAAGAGGGAGATTGTAAGATCTCAAATGAGAGAAGAGTATCACAATCTCATATTTGATAGAAGAGGATAGATGAAAGCTTTTATAAGCCTATTAAAAAGACTATTAATTAAATTTATAGTTAGCTATTCCCGACCTTGTGGTTATCTTAAGTTCAATTTGGAATCCTTGTTAGACTAGTACGGACTTATAAAGAGGGCTTAACGAGAGAGATTGTAAGATCTCAAATGGAAGAAGAGTATTACAAATTTACAATCTCATATCAGAAAGAAAAGGATAGATGGAAGCTTTCATAAGCTTATAGAAAAGAACATTAATTAAATTTCTAGTTAGCTATTTTTGACCTTGTGGTTCTTTTAAGTTCAACTTGGAGTCATTGTTGGACCAATATAGACTTAAAGTGTTACATTTTTTATAATTATTTATGCTTATTTTACTTTATAAATAATTATTCTATATATTTATAAAATATAAATTTATAAATAATATACTAATAGTAATAAATATTCAATAGTAGCATTGATTCTAAAAAATTAATGAGATAGGAAAAATTACTTGGTACTTATGATGAGTCTTGCAAGTCGATATAAAAGAAAAATTAACCAACACAAGTATTAAGTATAGTGGATCGATAAAATATAAAAATTAAAAACATTGATATTAATTTCAACAAACCTATATTATAGAAAAAAGTATCATCCTTAATACTGTGTATAGAAGTTGATAAGATAAGAAAAAATAATTATAAATTATAAATTAACAATAAAAATAAGCAATATTATAAACTTTAATAAATATAAAAAATTAATCTTCTAACTTATTATTACTATTATTAGATAATAAATAAAATTTTCGTAATATATAATTTACTATTATATAAAACTAGTAAATATATTATAACTATTAATAAAATATGATAAACAGTGTTCATTAATTATTGATAAAATAAAATTTTATTATATATTGATTGTATTATATTATTTAATATACTTAATATAAAACATGGTAAATTAATGAAAACTAAAGTGTATAAATTTTATTAACAATAACAAAATAATCAAATTATTATTATTATTTACTTATGGAAAATAATCATAACTAAAATTGATAATCTTATTTATTCATCATCATCATCAATACCCAGTTGAAGCCCCACTGAAGTGCAGAGTCTGGGGTGATAATCTTATTTATTAAATTATTAAATAATGGAATAAAATTGTAATAAAATTAATAATTTATCTCCATATTAAATTGATTAATGTATTAGTAAATATTAATAAATTATTAATTATTAATAAAATAATTTTTAATTTAATAATATGTAAATATGACAATCTTAAATAAAATAATATTATTAACATTAAAAAATGATTAAGTTAAGTATTAATTATTCATAAAGATTCTTCATAAAGTATGAATGACAAATAAAAGGAAAAATTAATTATTTTATTTATTAGTATTATTATGTAAAAATAGAAATTTATTAAAGTACCCAATTTATTATCATATTAAACTGAGTGTTTCAAGTCAAAATCATAATTTGCTTTTGGTAAAATCATCAATATATATAAATAGACCTAATGTAAATCAATTCCTTAAACTAACTAAAATAATCATCAAGCTTACAATTGTGTAGAGATAATAAAGAAGCTTTAATTACAATAATGGTTGATTACATATATATTTAAAGTGAAGTATTTGATGAATCCATGACTTAAACTAAGACAACAAACTTGATTCAACTAATCGATAATAAATTCTATCGGGAAGTACCCTTTAGGGGATGGTCGAGTTAGTGGAGTGGGAAGTATAAGGTCAAAAGATCCTGTGTTCAAATCCCCTACTTACACACTCTAGATCGAGTTTGTCGTACAGAGCTTGTCTAGTGTAGAATACTCGGTTGACGTGATTTGTATACTATTGCGACAATCCAGAGATTTATCCAGTACGTATCTAAAAGAAAACGACTGTAGATTCCTTCGTTTCAAAAAAAAAGAAGTGTATCCATGCCATCTACACAAAATTTGTAAGTGAATCCTTAATATATAATGAGGAATTAGCATAAAGATGACTTCAAATTGTGTTTCCAAAAAAATATAAAATAATATGTTTTAAATATCAAAATTTTTTACAAATTTTATTATTCATTTATTAAAATAATTAACTTTATATGTTCAAGGTTTATTCGAAAAGAGAGAGAGAGATAATTTTGCAAAAACACAAATGGACAACGAAGATCAGTAAAAACTTATGCTTGTGGAACAACGAATGGGTTTCTGCATTCCATTTCCCAGCAAAATAGTGATTGGGGTGTGATTGCAAAAAGACAAGAATCCCACACATTGTATTCAATAATGAAACGTATATATACAGATACAAGAACATCATGGATAACACTAAACTACGGGTTTGACTCTATCTAACTAGCTATGGATAAAATGAAGAGTTTAACATGAACAGAAATATATCATGTACAGTATGAGGATAAGAAGTTTGAACGAGATAAACTATATCACTAACATGGGCAAGTGTTAAGTAAGACAGCAAACAATGCTTGACAAGTGACATTCTCCATTTTATTTGTTAATATTTAAGAACAAATCATATGTTGTTTAATACATGAACTTTGGACGATTCCGGTGAAAACGAGAACAACATGGTTTGAACTGATGGGTGATTTATATAAAACACAATCATAATATAAGCCTAAATCACCCAATTTCCAATTCTTATAGAATGTGTTTGTGTTATTTAGTTAAAGTGAAAAAGACAAAGTATAAGATGGAAATGCATATTTTTTTAAATGAAAGGAGTTATAGAGAAGACCGTCCTAATATAAATAATGACGAGACTTTACTATTAGAATCATCATAGAATCCTATGTAGAGCAACAATCGTGGTCTGAAACTTGTTTGACATTGCTGTAACATATATCTTGCAAAGAACGAGAGAATTGTTTCAGGAAACAAGTTGGAAGTCCAAGAATGTAACCCTAACCCAGGTCTCAAAAAGAGCTGGTCGTGCCAAGTTCCAATAAAAAGGCAATACTCATTACCAAAAAGTTCATCTTACAACAAGGGACTTCCTAGATTACAGCAATAGTGTTTCCCCAACATTTTTTTATCTCATCTCCATACACAATCTCTATAAAAGAAAGCAACAAAAGGGTCATTGGAAAGTCAAAACTTTTATACAAGACGCAGCAACGAGGGTGGTTAGGTGTTTAACAGTGCCTTACACTTGGAGGTGTGCCCAAAAGTAAGGGTCCTCTAAGTGTAGTCAGAGTATGACTTCTCTTGTCTCCATGTTTTATGTCTCGGAAGGTTTTCACGGGGAGTCTTGAATTTGATTGCAAAAGTAAAAAAGAATGGTCTGACCGTTAACATTACCATATCAGAAAATAGTTGATTTAGGTCTATTGTATATTAAAATTTATTATTAATTAATTAATTAAATTGAATTCATCTAATTTTAAATTAGTATTAAATAATTTATTTAGCGCACATAATTAACGTATTATTATATATTCTTACAATTTTATTTAATATATATTTTAAAAGTTAATAATTACAAAATTTTACCATTAAAAAAGCCACGTAATACAATCAGTAATTGGAATCTTAGGGTCAATTCAATTTGACCGTTATTCTAATTAAGTTTGGTTTGCAACGATTTAGATCATTTATAGCATTAACCTAACGTATACTAGGTAGGTGGAGGTAGTTAAAGAAAATAATCCAAAATGGCGTCTATTGAAGCTTCCCATTCCCACATCGAAGCATAGGATCCACAGACATTCCCTGATAGTTCGCAAGTTATTACCAGAACTTTGAATAAACTGTAAAACGACATGTAAGAAACTGGTGGGAAGTGTTTGAATGAATATCTGATCTATCTGAATTTGGAGTTGAACATATGTTAATGCTTCATTTTTTATATTCAGAACTTTTTGTTTTCTACGCGATGCCCTCACTTGCCTGCAGGCTTTCAGTACTATATTGGAAGTTCTGAGTATAAAACCTTATTCTCAATACCAATGGCTGATCAAGTAGTGCAAAAGACAACATATAAAAGTCAACACTTCATAATTTAGAAATCAAGTAAAGTATAAGGAAATTCGTTATATTAATATCTAAAAATATCATCTTATTTCTTTTTAAAAATTTGAAAAATCTGACAACATTCAATTGGTTATTACTAAACTCAATGATTAAAAACTCTAACCAATTTAGCCGATTTAACCGTAAAAACTTTAATTTTGTTTCGTAAATTAATCAATGTTTATAAAACAAAATAAATAACTTAATTTTAATTTAACAATTTTTTTAATTAAATTTCAAATTTTTTGATTGTCAAAGACGGTGTTCTTCAATTATATTTTAAAATTTTTAATTTTATTTAATCTTTAGCTGGTTTAATATCAGTTGAATTTTTTAAACCTTATATTTTTTATCTTATTGGTTTAACTTTTGGTCCAATTTTTAAGACATTGACTAAACTTATAATTAAGGTGTAGGGGACCGTTGTTGGTCCACATTAATTTTTTAATAAAATTGTTAGCAAAAGCCTAGTACCTATACAACATTAGTCTTTAATAAATATTACACTAAAGGGGAGGATGAATCTTCTAGTTTAAATTGCTATGAGAAAGTAGATTAATATAAAAATAAAGACTTAAGCCAAAAATGGAACTTTAAGGCCTAATGTTGAATAATCAAACATTGATTGACACGTGAAAAGTAAATTAAAAAACCTAATGGCTCAACTTGCATGCTAATTAGGTGTCAACTTGCATGCCGATGACCCATTATTGTATACTTACCTTGAAATTATTGTTCTTAGGTATGAGAGTCGAGTTTATAGAAGTCCAATGACATGCTTCTTCATTTTTTACTTCTAGGAAATACCCACCAAGGTTGACAAGACAGCAGGATTAGTTTGACGAGGAGTCAACCATAGAGAAAAAGAAAAGAGAGGGTGAGAGAGAGTGAGAGTCTTTCTGCCTTATTGGATTTCAAAAAGGGCAGAGATCCAGATATACGATAAGAGAGTTCAGACAGGCGATAAAACAACAAGAAGAGAAACGAAACAACAATAAAAACAACGAGAACATGCATGGACTAGGAGTTCTCTCATTGTTTAGTCATTTCAGACAATGTAACTGGCCCACTTTTCTCCGGTAGGCGGTCCCCACCTGTCGCTGACCATTCAGAAGCCGTCCTTCTCTGCATACACCGATTTCCACCGAACTCAATCCGCTCCAACTCGGGTTTTGGTTACCGTTTTGGCTTGTTTTCACAATTTGATCACCACATGAATGAATGGGTGCGTGTAATAAGCAGCAACCGGGGGTTTTAATGATTAGTAGCGTATTGGTCAAGTCCCATGGCTGAGCTCATTGAAGCGAACTTGGCTAGTTCTGGTGAGAAAAATGGACGATCAGACTCATTAGTCATGCCAAGGAAATCTCTTGTTAAACCGTTCTCAATGCGACTGGAATTATTTGGCTGTACTAGGTTCGATTGAGATGGGTCGTTTTGTTTTCCAGTATTTCGCATCACAAGTTGGTCGAGACTTATTGAAGTGCCCATCATTGCATCGACAGTACTGCTTCTTGGTGTTAAACTCTCTGCTTGTTTATTAACATTCTGAAGAACCTGTTGTAGCTCGTTCCTGCTAGAATTGAGAGTAGTGTTGAGATTTGGTGTCGAGGAAGAAGAAGAAGAAGAAGAGCCCATAAGTCCATAATTGCTTCCGAAGAATGATTGGTTGCTTCTTGTCGAACCCATTTGGGCTGCTTTTTGGAGAAGTGCAGTAGCTGACATTGGTGCTGCTGGTTTTGACGGCTTATTTTGGTTATCGGAGTAGAGAGTCGGCAGTAAATCCACCCTGTTATTCCCTTTATTACCACCTTCTTCTTTTAACGTCTGAGGCAATCCTGATAAGCTTAAATTCCCATAGTTGGTGGTGGATGATGAACCGTAGAGATTGGCCGATCCCATTTGTACCATCTCAGGCAAACCAGTATTAGAACTCGAAGACACGTAAAGATCAGAACTTGACATGAGACCAGCGGGATTAATATGTGAATTTGCCTGATTTACCCACAGTGACAATCCGGGCTTCTGTTGATCTGTGGTAAGTGAGTTTCCAGGAGCTCCTATGTCATTAAAATCTGGTCTAAAGCTTCCACCGAATTGGGAAATTGTCGAAACATCTTGTACCCCTCGGATAGGAAATCCAGGATGCAAGTTTACTGCATCATTACTGAAATTAAGATTTGCTACAGAACTGATTCTTGCACTTTCTTCGGCTAAAGCATCACAAAAGGCTCTGTGGGTGATAAAACTATCTTTCCTGTATGAATATACAATTGGAAACAAAGCTGAGAACCTGATGAACTAACTGCACAGATTATTACTCCTTCTAAGAACTATTAAATGAACTTGAGCATTAATTTCAATCCAAAAAGCCATGAAGACCTCGATGTCAGCATTTATTATCTCCTACTGCGAGCCAAGGATTGTAAAATCGAAAAGGATTTGGAATGAGAAAAGAACAAAGTTTATATACTAATATATACCTGGAAAATAAAGTCCCGCAATCGCATTTATACTCTCGAGTCCCACAAGTCTTGGAGTGAGCTTTCCAATCTGATTGAACTGCATACTTCTTTGAGCACTTCTCACACTTCCACTTCTTCTCTCCATGTTTTCTGCTAAAGTGTTTCTTTATTCCAGTGAGGTCTCCGAGAGCTCTTGAAGGATCGTGGTGAACGCAGGTCTTTTCGGGACATATATAGACCTTCTTTCGAACCTCTTTGTTGGTTCTTTGCCTTAGCTTCCACGGAAGGTTGTGACCTCTTCGGTGAAGCTGCAAGTTTTGGTCTCTTTGAAACCCTTTGTTACATATTTCGCATATGAATCTGTTGGTAGCCATGAGAGTCTTTGGAGAGAGAGCAATAACCTCTGCATCTGGATCTGTTTAGTCATGGAAAAAAACTAACAATTATGTTACTGTTGAATCGAAAATTAAGTCAAGTTACAGTCTTGAGAGCTTCAAAAACAAAGAACTAAAGAAATGGGTACTAGGGTACCAAACAAAGGAAAAGAGAAAAGAAACATTGGTCTTACTGTTACCTGGTGTTCCTGGTAAGTTTCTCTTCTTCTTGGCAGCTGGATTAGAATTAGGTTTAGGGTTAGGGTTTGCATTCTGTTCTTGAGCAAACCCTGCTGGTAACGAAGAAGGCATCGGAAAAGCATTCCCGGGCATCATTTTGGTCTGAAAGGAGCCAAGTGAGCTGGTTTCACACTTACGGAACAAGCTTTCAGAAAGGATAAAGACCGTACAAAAACAAAATAACAACAAGACTTCCTTCAGAAACAAACAGCTTGGTGTATCCAGATCCTGACTATACTATCTCATAGTAAATTCTGCCAAAAGACAAGAAAAACACTGCTTAACCTTCAACCTAAATACAACCCACTAAAAAATACACTCCAAAACTTCGGACTTTTCTTACAGAGATCTGGTTTTCGCTTTGTTTGGTTTCAAAGGAAAACACCAAAAACCATGATGGCTAAAAAGAATATCTCATCTTATTCTCTAACCCTTCTCTCCTCTTTATTCTCTACGGTCTCACTCACCCTCTTTTTTATCCTACTAGCATCATCAAGCTTGGTCATCCATTAGATTTGAATTAACTACTCCTCTCACACAAACACACGCACGCACATACACAGGCGATCAAAAAGTAATTTTGTATGGGATACTGTGCAGCTTTGTAACCGGAATGTGTAGGTTTGTGTATGTCTTTTGTACCCTTTCGAGCTCAAACTCCAATCGTACTCGGTACATTAAACAAAACCATTAAAGAATGAAGGAATTAAAAAACACCAAGCTAAGCTCTTGCATGTGTAATATAAGAAGGTAATTGACGATCTAGAAAGAAAGAGCTTCATCTGAAAAGTTGTTTGCCTTTATAGCCATTTGATCAGGTGTGGAATGATTATACCATAATTAAAGTTAGACCCAATTTAGCATGCAGTAGCTGCAATAGTCAGAGGGGTAGCAGTGAGTCTGTGATGGAGAGTAAGAGTGAGAGAAGTTGATTACGTTTCCCGAGGCAATTGATAGGACCGTCCGTGATACACTGTCTTGAAGCTGAGTATGAATATGGGACCCAAACACTTTGGTCTGTGATTTGATTTCTGATTCTTTTCTTTATAATCACTACCATTGAAGAGTTTTTCCTATGACCCTCCAATAATGCATTATGCATGTTATGAGATGCTTACACCGATTAGGTAATATAGCTCCAACACGCCGGGTATGTGTGTGGTCATTTTCTTCGATTACAGAGGAATGGGAAAAAGGTAATTGTTGGACAGGAAACTCTGATCCCATTTTCCAGTGGAAATCCTCTTAGCAGGGTTTTGTTGTTTTCACCATATTAATTCAGTATCCTGATAGAATCTTTGAGCCAATCTATTACTTCACTAATTTCATGTTCTTACACAGTGGCCTGGATCATGAAAAATCTTAAAATAGTGCATTTAACTAAGAATCTTCTAAAACTCACAATATCGACTTAGACCTCAAGCATCATCTTGATTTCTACCCATTCATGGGGGTCTAGCCAAAGGTTAAAAAATGCCATGTTTTTCTTTTTTCATAGTAGCTTTGTTCACTCTTAACCATTTATTTTACTAATATATTTCCAGTTTCTTAAGTTCTTTTGATAAAAAGGGATATTTCAGTATTTACATTAATAAAATAATCCTAATTGACCTTAAAATTAACAGAACCACTCATTCCTAAGTTTAAATGATACTTTTTTTATATGAGGTTCATCTATTCCTAATGTGTTAACTAAACTGACCCTTTAACTTATCTAATAATTTAAATAGGTTGATGAATTAATTTTATTTATCCTAAAAAAGAGTCACTTAAATTTTAGTTAATGAAATTATAATTAAAACGAGTGGCTGTATCTAATTAAGGATTTATCAAAATGATATGCATAATGAGAGAGACCTACAACAACAATACTCAATAAGAATCTTACTAAGGTTGCATTTGGATCTGTGGTAGAGTGGAGATAAATACTTATCCACCATAGTTTTCAAACGCAGTCACATATTTAGATCTGCTGGCGAACAACCGGAAGTTAGAGGAAAGTGCGGTATCACCACAGAAATTGATAAGTAGATAAGGGTTGCGGTAAGAAAGTGTTTTTGCGGTAAAAATTCTACTTTGCATTAATAACCTTCTAATAATTATTATTTTCCATTATACCCTCAACTAATAAAAA
>JANQAP020000115.1:1613033-1623909 GCA_026874005.2 Erythroxylum coriaceum
TCCAAGGTTATAAACTGAACTGTGTGATTTCTCATACATCAGACTTGGAAATTTAGAATTGATTCATTTGGAAACAGTAGTTCCATAACTAAATGAGATTGAATGTTGTAGAAACATTAAATGAATGTAAAGTCTACATCTTTAAAGAACCTGAATTGGAAGAGACTTTAGAACAGGCGAGATAGTCTGTGGACCAAAGATGATACTGCTCCTCAAAATCTCAAAATTGGGGCATTTCTCTGATATAAGCTGCTCAGTGATGGCCCGAGGAATCACATGGAGTAATGGGTGAAGAGGGACCGAATTGGAGTGGTGAGTGAAAGCAAGATCGTAAGGGATATCTTCGATCTCTGAAAATCCTTGCAACAAAAAATCCAATCGAAACCCTAACAAAAATCAAGAATCAACACTCACAATTCAGTGAGAACCTCAACAAAACACTAAAAAAAAACCTTCCAAGAAAAGAGCATCTGTGGAGGGCAAGAGCATAGAGGAGGGTAAGATCCACATTAAAAAAAACCATCAGTTGATTACGCGAAACGCTCCTCTGAAGGAGCTTCTTCAAGATCAATTGATTGGGTTCAATCAGCCAACCTAATCAGCTGATTACCAAATACAATAAACAACTATTTAACACGGTCAATCAGCTGAACAACTATGGTCAATCAGCTAAATATGGTCAATCAGCTAATTTTTAGTTGAAAAGTCATTCAGCAAACGGGGCCTATACCTTTGACATCTTTCATGGTTGACTTTGAAATGATTGGTATTTCTTTTGGAATTAATGCTCTTTTTAGATTTGTGATTAATGATAGAAGTTTAATACTCCTTAAGCCCCTTAATATGCATCATTCCTTATCAACATAAGCCATTAGTTAATTTATAGTTGGTATTACAGAAGATTCCAAACGCAATGTTTTATTAAAGCTACGCACAGTGTGTTTATATAATTCACATATACTTGTTTTAAGATTTGTTTTTATTTTCTTTACTTACGTTAGCATGGGTGCCAAGTGTCGAAGGGCTTTTTGTCGAGTATGCTAGGTTGTTGTAGGAAGTTGAGTATCTCGGGGATGGTTCTTCTCTGGTAGGGGCGATTTTAGGAATGTATCCTTAATTTGGGTCCTTCTCTTTCTTGGAGGATATCATTATCAATACAACTTTCAACTTTTTCCCTGATTTCCATTCATTCCTACGACTCCTATTTTTACTGTTACATTTTAGTATTAGAGCAGGTTGCGATGGTGACCATATTAGAGCTTCAAACCATACTCAATTTTATGGAGAAGGAGATGGCTAAGAGGTTGGATGAGAGAGATAAGAAGATGGAGAAATTATCGATGGAAATAAATGCTAAGTTTTGGGAGGTGATAAAAGCTATCAACCAAGGGAAGCGAGTTGAAGACGAAGGAGAAACAATAACCAGAAAGAGGGGAGGAATTTAGAATAGAATTGTGGAGCTCGAATAGAAATCAAACTATGAAGGTAATGTTCCCTAATTTCGATGGTACAAATTTCTTGAACTGGAAAAAGAAGATTGGGCAATTCTTCGATTTTGAGGAGGTCCAGGAGGAGAAAAAGGCAAAACTCATCTTATTGCATTTAGAGGGAAGGCATTCTCCTAACAACAACAATATCTCAAGAATTGAGGTAATGTACCCCTTACTTGGCTAGAGTTAGTAGGATGTCAAAAAGGGCTCGGCCTAGCCTGATTTTGGCCCAGATTGATCGGGCTATAGGCCAAGGTCGACTGAGCCATAGCTTGGCCAGCTCGACCGTTACTTCAAAAACGACGTCATTTTTAATATTTTTCTTTTAAAAAAATATAGTGGGACAGGAGTAACCCGAGCCCGACTCGGCCTGGTGTATTGACATCTCTAAGAATTAGTCACAAATCTGGGCTGTAGATTTTAGGATTCTCTATTTGATGACTTCATTGTTGAACTAATGCACTTGAAGCAACTTGGTGGTGTTGAAAAGTAAATGGAAAATTTTGATGAACTAAATGTTATAACAAACTTAGATAGTTCTATAGCACTGAGTTGTTTCTTGGGTGGATTGAAGGGACATTTGGAAAAGGTTGTATGAATACACAAACCTAAAATAGTTAATGAAGCTATAATCCTTGCTAGATTGAAAAAGAGTATCCTTACAAAGTTAAAAGGAACTCACCTAGCCACCAATAGCCACAAACAATCCAAGTATTTTCCAAACCCTAAGTACTCTACAAACTGTAACCATTACCACAATCAAACCACCTTCTCCCTGAGTCAAAACATATTTAACCAAAAAGTTACCCTACAAAACCACCATATTAGAATCAAAAATAAGTGCTACACGAACCAATCAAACCCAACATTACACTCAACTTCCACCAACTCAAACATAAACTTATCCATAAGCAAACTCATATACATATATCATATAAGCAACAAAACATAAACACAAGAATAATAGACTGTACTACCGTAGTTGAAAGAAGATCGACGGTCTTTGTATCTCATATGGGGTAAAATATACCTGCAACCACAAATGAAAAAACATCAAGTTGTTTGCCTTAATTGTAGAGATGTAAAGAAGGAAGATGTCGAAGGAGCCATAGAAGTAGGGAGTGACAATCAAAACTACAAGTTCGTCAAAATAAATGGTAAGGAGAACAGACACAAAGTTCATATGTCATTAAATGCTATATAGGGAGAAATTGGTAATCACACAATTAAGGTGAGGGGTTTTATCAAAAGATAGCCAACGTATTTCCTAATAGATATAGGTAGTACACATAATTTTTGAGTGCTAAGCTGGTGAAAGCACTGAGTTTGAAACACTAGGTGACTAAGAGATACAGGGTCACAAATGCTAATAAGGAGACAATGGACATTACCTCTTACTGCGAGAACTTGAAGTGGATATGTGGCAATGTTGTATTTCTTACCTCTTGCTGCGAGAACTTGAAGTGGACATGTGGCAATGTTGTATTTCACACGGATTTACTCATATTACTATTTGCTAATCACCGTGCCATATTGTGTATATATTGGTTGAGACTATTGGGTCCTATATAGTGGGATTGTGAAAAACTTTCCATGAACTTCATATATATGGGAAAGAGAGTGCATTTCTAAGGAAAAGGGGGCGAGTTGGAGTTATTAGGTGTTGAAGATTGGTCTTATAACACTATTGTGAAATCTTTTGCTCTACAACTTGAGAACAAAGCACGTGATGACGAAATTGTGGATCATAACTCATTGACCAAAGAACAACATGACCAACTCGGGGGGTTACTAGAGGCTTTCACGGTGGTTTTCCAAGAGCCACATGGTTTACAACCCTTTAGGCCACAAGATCATAAAATGCCTATGTTGGAAGGATCTTTGTCTCTTAATTGTAGGCCCTACATATGTCGACACATGCAAAAAGGAGTCACTAAAAATTTGGTAGATAAAGTGTTGCAAGCTAGATTAATTCGAGAGAGCACTAGTCCCTTTATAGTTCCCATTATGCTAGTTAAAAAGAAAAATGCTATATGGAAGTTTTGTGTTAATTAACTCAATGTAATTACTATCAAAGGTAAATTATTCATGCCATTCAATGAAGAACATCTTGATAAGCTACAGAGGACAACTTTCTTCTATAAGATCAATCTTAAATCAAGATATCATCAAATTAGGATGGTTCTCAAGAACATTCCAAAAACTGCTTTTAAGGCATATGCGAGTCGTTATGAGTGGCTTATGACACCATTAGGTCTGACCAATGCACCCGCCATAATCTAAGCAATAATGAGCTCTATTTTTAGACCTTTCTTGCAACAGAATGTGCTGATATTTTTTTATGATATTTTAGTTCACAATAAGACATGGGAAAGTCATTTATAATAGTTACATAATGTTTTTCATGAGTTACAACACAAATTTTTTGTCAATAGGAAAATTGTAGCTTTGGCAAGGATTACATTGACTACTTGGGCCATATTATTTCTAAAGATGGTGTGTCAATGGATAGCATAAGTTAATGATGTTCTCAATTGGCCAATTCCAACAAATATGAAGTAGCTCCGCTGGTTTCTTGGCCTTATAGGGTACTACCGTAGGTTTATTTTCATAGACCAAAAGTCTTAAATATTTTTGGAGCAACCTCAACTACTGAAATGCAATATTGGGGATTGAGAAAATTAATAGGCTACTAATTCATTATTTTATATAAGAAGGGCTTTAAAAGTAAAGGGGTTGATGCCCTATATGACAAAGCTGCACCATCCTTACTTTTTGCATTATCGATGGTTAACTCACCCTTGTTGGATCACGTGAAGGATAGTTGACTTCAGGACCCTAAGCTGCAACAGGTTATCTAAACGATTACAAGCTAATCCTAGTGACTCATCTAAGTACTCGTGGGATAACAACATACTCAAACACAAAAGCAAACTTATGATTGGTACTAACAAGATGCTTAAGTAGCAAATGTTGGAGGTATACCATAGTTCACCGTGGGGAGGGCATTCAGGACGTAAGACTACTTATCAGAGGCTATGGGAATCATTTTACTGGAAGGGAATGCAACAAGATGTTAAGGTTTATGTTAAGCTGTAACACCCCAATACTATAAATTACATACTGGAACACCCTATGGACATTGTAATATATAATCTATAATAATGGTGTGTTAACAATCTCACCTTCACTTTATAACATGGCAACTTATCCAACATAGTCATGGCATCAACTAGTATACATAAAAGTCACCAAATATATAAAAACAAACAAACTGCAATCCTCTTTTCCTTATATAAAAACCAAACTTATATTATAGCTTTACAAAACCATCCGAATATATACAATGTCAAAACCCTATACATAACATACTACTTGAAAGAGGAATTGAACAAAACTACTAATTACTCCTTCAGTCTCAGCTAACTGACCTTTGAGCTATTTCTTCTTCACAAAAGTACAAAAATTATGCTTCTTGTAGGGTCTCTCAGTAGCTGATGTCCTCTCTCCATCCTAAAATATTAACGTGCAATTTTGAGTGAGTTTTGCGAACTCAATAAGGTAACCATCATCGATGGTTCACTCAATTCATGCAACACATCAATACACGTAACATATAATTCACATCTTTTCATTTTGCATGTAGCATCATATATCATATATCACATTCTCATTCAAATACAAGATATTAATACATTGTAATCAATCAAACACACGTATTACAATGTATATGCAATGCTCATGAGATTCACATTCATTATTATTGTCATTATGACCGAGTGCCTTTTTTACTAGCCCATATTCCTTAGTAGATACCGAGCTGTATCAAATAATGTCCCATATCTCTTAGTAGATACCAGGTACATTCACAACTGAGCCCAGGCTCTCATCATAGTATGAGCTTTGAGCTGTTTATACTGTCGACTCCGGTCACAACTACCTTTATTTTTCATGCATTCATGTATTGGATGCTTCACATTCTCATATTCTCAGTCAATCCCATGATTAAACATTCAAATTCATATTGCATTTATCATCGGACCTAAGTTTGGCATTCAACAAAATTGTTGAGCACATTTATTTCATTCAATTCACATAAAAAGAGCATTTCAATATCACATTCATCAAATCAGAATCTTCAGACCTTTATATTCGGAATCAATATAAGCAATCACACATTCATAAGATAATTCAAGCATAATCAAAACAAACAATTAATTGAGTGAGACCGTCTAGGTTACTCACAATTGTTCCCTTTTTGCTTAATGCCTTGAAGTTCTAGCAATATCTAGAAGTGATCGCTCTACTTGCTCTTCTATAAACAATCAAATACATTTATATGTCACTCATGTGCATTATCAGTCATAAATACATTTATAAATGTATTGTGTAACATGCATGTTCAATGACAATTTCTCGAGTATGCTTCTTTAATACTCTTTATAATCAATGTCAACACCTTCCAAACATTCTTTTAATCCTTAATACCCCTTTTATTCACTTTAATCCCTTCAGTCAACATCAATTAAATCATTTAAGAGCTCACTTAAACCTACATACTTCATATGGTAACTTTCTTACTTGAATTAGGTTGAAAATCATCCAAAAAAATCCCTTTTTAATAAAGCCTCTCGGGTGACTTTTTTCCTTCATCAGCAGACACGATCACGACTTCCTTCATGCTTCTGTAGAGTCGCGATCATGCTGATGCAGGATTGTGACCTGTTGTGTTTTCTTCCTTCTTTCTTGCCATTTTTGGCCTCGAATTAGACATTTTTAGGCAGCACTTTCTTCTAATCAAAAGTTCCTCTATGTCTTAAGTTTCTAATGACATTAAATTCAGATATTTTGGTTTAGTATTGTGTAAGTTATAATCAAAATACTCCATACTGTTTCTTATATCTCAATAGAACACAACTCTCAACTTCAAGCCAAAGTTCAAGACTCTTAAGGACAGATTTCAAACTCAATTCCTTCATGAAAAAAAGTAACTATATGTCTCTAGTTTAGTCTGAATCAAGAATCAACTCATTTGGAAATCTTCAGATCAAAATATAGCTAAAATACCAAAACATGATCAGTGAAATCATTCCAGTTATCAATATTCCAGCACACTCACCATTTCATCCTAAATTTATCACTCAATCTTTTCTGAATAAATTCCAATGTTCATAAATTTTCATGGAGAGGAAGAACAATGTGTTAGGAATCTATTGGTTTAAGTCTCATGTCATTTAGAGGTCAGGAGAAGAAGTTATAATAAAAAGAGTGAAGTATGTTCAAGTTTAGAAAACCTTCAGGTGCACAATCGTGCACTTATTATTTTCCAGATTTTATTGTACTTCTTCTCTTCTTCTTTTATCATTTTTAACTCTCCTATCTTATTCAAATAACACATAAATCATCTTTTCTACTCCCCTTTCAGTTCAACATAACATAACAAATCAAAAATTCTGGATTCAGCATAAACATCAAAAATCCGATCCTCACTTACGCATGTTTCCATTTTCAGTATCTTTCTTCCATCTTCAACAACTTTTTCACTTCATCTAACTCCTCTCTATATCAAGATCTCACCAAATCCTCATTCCACTCATGCATGCATTCATTCATAAATACTCATTTCAGTTCATCTCAAAACACCCAAGTGATTTACGTACATCAATAGTGAAAATAGAGTATATTTATATATTAACTTGCATGAATTTCTACAATTTCATTTTACTCCAATATCACAAGCATTTCAGTCCGATTCAAACATTATCAAAAAGCCATTCACGGTATCACAAAGCTTAAAACTCAACTTACTTGATTTAGCTAATTTTCCAGCAATGCAAACTTCGGTAAATGGATGAACAATGAGATTTTAATAGCAATCAAATTCTCTCTATAGACTGCAATTCTTACCGTGATGTAAGAATCAATAGCCAAGTTCTCAAACATAAATCACAAGCTGTTTAGTGTGTAAGACAAAGGAAGATAATTTCAGTGTTTTCGGTAATGAACAAAACCAAATGAAGAGTAAACTCCAACTGCAGAATCTTCCTTCCTAAACACGTAACTATGTGTATTACTTTTTCACTGCCACGTGTCCCCATTGCATGTAGTGTATTTGTCACTATTTCACTATTTCACTAGTCCACATGTCACACTATCATTGGTCCATAATTCAATATTTTTTCTAGTCCAAAAATACTCCAAATTTTCAGAAATTCTCTAAAATTCACCAAACATTTCGAAATAATATTAATAATCTCCAAATCAATTTTCAACACATAAAAATCACAATTCGCATTTTAATCGCATTTATAACTCAATTATACCTGGAAAATGTCAATGAATGCATGTACAATTATTTTATGAATTTTAACATAATTCACATATTGAAATATGCCAGATGATGTATGAAATGCATTTTTAAGTGCTCAGTATATACTATTCTAGGGTCCTAGCCCCTAACATGGGATATTGGGATGTTACAATAGCAATGCATCATTTTTTAGTGTAACAAACCAAAATTAACCAAATATCCTGAACCTTACAACCATTATCTATTCTACAGGGTGCTTGGCTGGACATTTCATTTGATTTTGTTGTTGGGTTACCTCGTTCTAATAGGAAAAACCATCATTCTAGTTGTGGTTGATGGATTCATGAAATATGCTAACTTTATTCCTATAAAGGGATCAATCACATTGATTTTAGTAGCTAAGAAATTTATAGATGTGGTTGTCCGTCTTCACGGTTGGCCCAAAACTATCATCTCTAATTGTGACTTGATCTTCATGTCCTTATTTTGGGATAAGTTATTCTTGATACAAGATGTTAAACTTCTTAAATCCATTGCTTACTATCTGCAAAAGAAGGGCAAATAGAGGTTGTTACAAAGTTTTAGTGTGTTTTTTTACGTTGTGCAATAGGGGAGACCCTTGGGAAGTGAGATGGTTGGTTATCTCTCACAAAATATTGGTATAACACAAAGTATCATCAACCATTAGGATGATACCATTTTTGGCTTTGTATTCTTTTTACAGTGGCGATCCCTACTTGACAGGAAGCTCTGTTGTGGACTTGGTAGACAAAGAACTTCAAACACATGAGCAAATTTCATCCATCTTACATAGGAACTTAGCCAATGCTCAGTTTGCATGAAGAAACAAGTAGATACAAAACGGGTGGAACATACTTTTCAGGTCGGGGACTATGTATACCTCAAGATGCAACCTTATCACCAATCCTATATACCTAACCAGGTTTATCACAAATTGTCTGCCAATTACTACGACCCTAATAAAGTCATTGAAAAGATAAGAGATGTCGCATACATGCTAGCTTTACCTTCTAGGTTTAAAATGCACGATGTTTTCCATATGTTGCTCCTTAAACTGCACTATAGTGCCAAAACACCATCTTTTATTTTGCCTATCATGGATGAACATGAAGTAGTGGCCCTACAACCTAATGCCATCTTGGACAGGAAGATGATCAAAGACAAAGGGCATATTGTCACAAAGGTGTTGTTTAAATAGGCTTAGGCCTCTCAGGAGGATGTTTCATGGGTTGAATACCATATGGTTTCTACACAATTTTCATATTTCATAGCCATCGTTGATGCTACAATTCGTCCTTGAGGATAAGGAAGTTCTGAAGGGTGAGGTGTTGTTATAGAAGATTCCAAACACAATATTTTATTAAAGCTACGCATAATGTGTTTATAGTCGTTTCAATTCACATATACTTCCTGTAAGATTTGTTTTCATTTTGTTTACTTATCAATAGCATGGTTTCCAAGTGTTAAAGGGCCATTTGTCAAGTCTGTTAGGTTGTTGTAGGAAGTATCTCGACGATGGTTCTTCTCTAAATCGGGGGATTTTGGGATTGTATCCTTAATTTAGGTCCTTTTTCATGGAGAGGATATCATTATCAACACAACCTTCAGATTTTTCCCTAATTTTCATTCATTCTTACTTTCACTGCTTTTACTATTATAGTTGGAAAAGTAAATATGTATCTTCCGTCTCTTAAGAATGAAAATTATAAGAAAAATTAATTTCAAGGGAAAGAAGTCGTAGGTTATTTAATTTCAATGGAGTAATCTATTATTGATAGAAGGTTATTATTGGCAGTTTAAACGACCACTAATAACTTCCGTAAGTTATTTTGTTCCTTTTATATAAGGAAAGACTTAACAAATAAAGATGGGCAAGGCATCATTCCATACAATCATAAAGAAGAGAAAAATAATTTTTTCTCCATCATTGTCTCTCACATGAAGCAAACCATCAAAAGGTTTAGAGTTTGGGGTGTGACTTACCGGTGACTCTAATAGCCAACTGTGAAACGTAGACTAATAAATAGAGAATGAATCGATCGCTTCCGCATTAAGGTCAGTCCTTATATTTTTCTACATTGGTATCAGAGCCGATTCGTTCATTAATAATGGTCGAAGGCATGTGTTTGTTTTAGCATGTCTATTAGTTCTGTTTGTAATTGAAAACCGAAAAGCCAACACCTTAAAGACTATAGTGGAATGCTTTTCATGTTTCTGGGGCCTACCATAATGGTTTATGTTGCATTACTGTCTTGCATGAATTCTAAAACAACAGAATAGATGTTGATTAGTGTGCCCTATTAGTGAGAAGCGTATGAGGAATAAAAGTTTTTAAGAAAGTTTTCATGAATTATGTTTCTAAAAATGAAAAGTGCATGAAAAGTGTATTTTTTTTGTTTTGTTTGTGAGACCCACCATTAAAGCATTGATTTGTGATGCATTTATTGTTCCTGCAACGTTGAATTCTTAAGAGGTCCAAAGAATAGAAGAAGTCGTAGTGAAGAAAGAAAATATGAAAGAAAATATACATACTCTTCCAGGTTTTTAAACGTTGAAAGAAAAGAGGTTATGAATCGTTGTTTTAACGTTCAACACATCTCTCTCTTGTTTTTTTTTTAAAAAAGAGGGCTTTGATAGATGGATATTCTTCACACAGATGTTTGAAAACTTTCTTTTACATAACAGAGATGGTGTAGTCTCTGTTTTCTTACACGGTTAAAACAAATGAAAGACATCGTACACATTTTTAAAAGAGACAGTGAGTCTCTGTTTAAGTATGAGAATCAGATGTTTTTCATGGAAAATTCACTAAAGGCTTTCTCCAAATGATGTTATCAACGTGTATGGTAAACTCATTTATTATCATTGTCCAGATGAAGTTTTTCCAAATATGTGCACGGAAAACGGAAAACTCATAATTGATGATTCTTGTCCATTAATTCCTGTACATGATGAATTAGTTTTATATGATATGTAACTAGCAATTTAGCTTTTGCTTGTTTATTATTTCATGAAAATTTTAGATTAATTTGTTTAATTATGCAAATAAGTTTTG
>JANQAP020000115.1:1688432-1707282 GCA_026874005.2 Erythroxylum coriaceum
TAAGTAAAATTAATATCAAAAATAAATATTAAAACATATAAAAAAAGTCAAATAATATTATATAAATCTCAAAATAAACGTGAAGATTGTTTATGGATATTGTGAGAATTATGTATAAAATATAAGGGAAAAAGGGAGTAAAAAACAGGTTTATTAATTGATCTAAAAAATTTACCTAAAAAAGTGCTTTTTTGAGAAGTCCCAAATTTAAACTTCTTAAAAAGTTGTATTTTAGTTGCCAAAAAGTTATATCTACTAAAAAAATGCTTTTTAATTTTACTGTCTAATGCCTATTTAAAAAAAAAACTTTTACGGTTAAAAAAAGTGTTTATTCACCCTCCAAAAGCTTAATCAAACAGACACTAAATTTTATTTAATAATCTCTTTTCAATTAAACTTCAAATTATCATTTTAAAATGTTACTATTAACAACCCTAACATAATTCTCGAGTAAATGACAAGTATTTCACCACCAATTGGTCCACACCAGACATTTCGTATCCATAGTTCACTTGTTCAAGCTTCATTGTTAGTTTTTAATTATTAAACATCTTGTAGTATGTCACCAATGGATTCTTTGTTTGCAATCATAGCTTTCAATGAGTTGGTACACTTGCACGTTGAATCAATTCACGTCACGTGCATATTTAAGCTTCTTTTCTTTAATCCGTTTAGAAGCAGATGCTTATCTAAACTATCATCCCAATGTTGGAAAAATTCACATTCACAAGTAAAACTAGGGTTGCTGGTATTAGCCTAACCTAGCCCGATCAAAGTCGGGATGACTAAACTTAGGCCAAGACTCAGGCTGGAATGCTCGGCATAACCCTACCAACCCAAAAGACTCATATTCGAACTAAAACGACATCATTTTAATATAACTATTAACCCGACTAAGCCCTAGCCCGTGCCCATTACCAATCCTAAGTAAAACAGAACAGCAACGTAAGACTAGAGCACACCAATTGGTACCAATTGGTTCTGTATCCTTCCGTTGCATAAGTAGCAAACTAAACAGGTGAAGTTTTTCTAATAACCTGCTGTTAATGTTAAGACCATTCTTCAAAGGAGTCTGTCATTTCTATTAGAAGAGATGTGTATACAATACTCTGTACATGACACGTTAGAAAGCCAAGGCCTCCAACTATAATCCCCTCCTCTTTTTTTCCAGTGCAAAAGTTACCAACTTCAGTCAATCAGCTATCTGTATTTCCAGTTATGTACACCAGAAGTCGTAAAGTGCAGATTGGAGCTTCCTATTGTTCCTTCACAATCAGCTCCCCCGTTGGTATCTGAATATTCCCACATATACCACCACTAACCAGGAAGCTAAATCTACCTGTACACCTGCTCTACTAATTACAAATTCACAATTTATGTTCAGTGAAACTATGAGAGGTGAAATGAGCCTTGTCCTTCTGTTATAGCATACAGAAGTTTCTGTTTCATCTTCTCCTGCAAAAGGATGTCCGTGAGAAATCTACAAATGTATTATACTATAGAAAGATACAAACCGAAGCTACAAAAACAAGATGGGTACTTTTGAAGAGTAAGGTGGCAACTTTAGATAATTAGCACAAGTCATCACACTTGGTAAGTCCGCATCATCAGAGTTGCTGAAATGCTGTAAAGAACAACGAACATAAGATGATTGAGATTGCTTTAAATAAACGAGGCACGGGTAGAGAAGGACAAAGATGTGCCAATCTCACAAACCTTCCTGACAATTGTCAATTTCGGATTCAGAGATGCTAACCCTCCAGGAGGAAGTCGAGGTGCCCCAGTCACAAATTGTAGAAATGCCCGTCGCTCATTATTGTTAAACTCTTGAATAATTTCCAATAACTGCATTTCAATACAAAGTGAGTGCCCACAAAGACCAACAAAATGAAAGCTGTGACTAATTTCAATCAGAAAGCACACAGACATTGCTGACTGGCAGACTGCTAGCAGTGTATCCATGGTCAAACTTGATATGATCCAGCAGCTCATCAAACTATAAGAGACATAAAGTTCAAAATGTCAGTTATTGACTACAGTTAATTTCCTAAAACGAAGATTGATCAATCAAATTGCAGATATGCTTACAGCCCAAAGATCACGTTGTCCACAAAGCAAATGCTCTACTTCCTCCTCTGTGAAAATCTGAAGATGTCTAATTGGGAAAACCTGAAATAATGACAAAAGGTAAGATCTTGTCAAACAAAAAAAAATAACAAGACTGACAAATTGAGTACAGTTATTAATCTCCAGTTCTATAATGCAGTGGAGAGAATCAAAGAATTCTAGCATTACGCTAGACTCGATAAAGAAAAACCAAAAAACCACTAGACTTCAGCGAAGTTTTTTTGTCTCTCACTCTCTTTACTGTAGGAAAACCTTTTAACTATTGGCCAACTTGATAAGAGAAAAAGAAGTCAGGCCACAGCCCACAGGGAACTGATCATATCATCAAACAACTAAAAAGTATGCATGTCAGACCTGGTTAAATCCAGACTTGAACGCTTCAACTTGTCTGGAAATTCCAGTATGTATGGTAGCATCCACAACACGGCTAAGGTACTCTTCCAAGTTATCCATAGTCACCTAAGTAAAAGCAAAAAAATCAGTTAATGGAGTTCAGGATTATCATGTTAAAAGGATTGAGAGATCACTTACAATATCTTGATCTTGATCATGAGAAAGGATATAATCAGGATATCCAGGAAGAGTAAAGTCGAGAGTGAGATCCTCAATTCTAGTATTCCTAAAGCATGCATCAGGGATAGAATATGAATTTTCTCCACAGGAAGATCCCAGAATCTTTCTCCTCTTGACAAGAGCCTGAAATTCTGTCAATGTCCTACCAAGCTCAGGATCAAATGACTGAATGTCATACAAATTAAGTTCCTGTACAAAGAAAAAATGAGAGAGACATTCAGAGCAGCCTAATCAATGGTTGATAAAAATTTTACTTATGTTCTCAAGTTCATTGTTCAAGGATTACCTGCTCAAGAATTAGTCTATAGAAGGCTCTCGAAAACGGCAGATCCAAGACCCTTGCATCTTGAAGAGCCTTTGCCACGAGCTGGCCCAAAAGGACAAACTTTTTTATAACTTCAGAAAATTGTGCATCTTCAGGTGCATCTGATGTAGATGGCCAGGGTCGAGGAAAAAGTCCAAAAGCAGATATCATGATTCCAGAATCCTCATCCTGCAAGCTTTTCTGGGTTGAAATTGAAACATTGTCCTCTCTCCACATACCTAAGCCAAATTTCTGAAACTCATGGCTAACCAGGGTATAAAATTCCAACGTTGGACCAAGACCAGTACCAACTTCTTCCTCATACATTACTTCAACTGGTACTTTAACACGAGCATGAAGGTCCATCATCTGGGCTGCAGAATCTAGAATTCTGTCACGGTGAACTAAGAACTTCTTACGGGATGCACTGCCAGAATTCGGTCGCCTATCTCTTAAGATACCTGGATAATCATGAGGAGGTGCCTGTGTAGATATTTGTTGAGGACCAAATGCTGATAACCGGTAGTATTTACACCTAGCCTCAAAGCCAAATAGAAAAGGGCATGAAGCCATAAGCTGGTTGCACCAGAGAGGTAAACCCCCCGTAGATACAGCCAAAGAATCTCGCATCTGCTGCTCCAGCTTTTCAGTCAATTTGCTGCTCACAAATTCATTCTGTGATACAGAACGAACTACTACTCTCAAATTATCCAAGTTATCAGCTAGACCTTCTGCAAATGCATGTACTCTCTCATGGGACATCAGTTGAAAATTGAACTTATTCAAACGTTCTAAGCTTTTCAGTAGAAACAATATGTCATAGGTAGGACTGGATTCATCCAAGCCAGAAGCTACTTCACAATCAAATAGGCTGGAAAGGAAAGATGAGTATAAAATGTAAGCCCCAGTTTTTTCTGACAATGAGGAACTTTGAGCCACACCAAGGCATCCTGGACTTTCATCATCTTTAGGTTCCATATACATTTTATAGGTGAGTGTGTAAACTTGACTCCACAATTTTGCCCCAGCATCAAGTTCATGTTCCAGCTTCACTTTGTGCTGGAGAATTCCTTGATATAGTGTCGAAGTCTGCTTCAACTGTTGTCCTTCTAGGTAAAACAATAGTTTGGGGGAAGATTCTTCATTGCTACATGAGGCAGAAACCTCAGTTGCTACACCATTGTTTGCTCCAGATGGAGATTGTATTACATGCTCTCTATCAGCCTGGAGCGCAGGAAAGCACCACTAGTGTCAAATTCAGGAAATTTTCACTCAAACCAATAAGCAGAACCTAAGGAGAAGACGTACATATACCAAGGATTATCTAGTCAAGAACCTAAGACTTCATTAACAGTACCTTTGTTAGGCAGGGAAAACAACATAAAACATGAATTTTAACTAAAAATATGAATTAAGAAAAACAATCAAAATTGAGAAACACATTTACCACCTTTAAACTACACAAAGTATAAACTTGTTAAAGATGGAGCATAAATGATTGCATTTAATTTATATTTATAAGACTTTATTTTTTTAACTTTCTTGTTTCTAGCATCTTAGGCCATAACTCTTATTACAAATAGGGTCATCTGGAGCCACTTGTGCATATATCTTTCATTCTTCCCCCTTCTTTTCCTTTCTTCTTCTCATCTTCTCACTCTATTCCCCTTCCCCTGTTGTCCTACATCGGAGGGCCAATTTCACACATTCCCAGGAAAATGCATTAATGAAGGTAAGATGTGCTTACAGTATCTATAGCATCTACAGTAGGATTTGAAAATAATGTTTCGCCAGGATTTCCCTGTCCTGAATTAGCAGCTTGTTCAGGTGAAGATTGTGATAAGTCAGCCACAGTTTCCTGCAAAAGAATGCCAGAAGTCAGAGCAGATTCTACAGAACAAATGTGCAACAAAAAAGAACTGAATAAAGAAGCATAAAAGAAAAACCAGATTACAAAGATTGAAGCATAGGAACAACCTGCAACTCAGGCAAATCAATGGACATTCTGTCAGAGCCCACAAGATCTGAATTTTCTCCCTGTGTGAGGTTTGCATCTGCAGGCAATTCTAACCGCACACCTTCCCTTGGTTGTATGAATTTAGGCGCACATAATATACGTTTGTCTTTCTTCACTAGAACTTTCGGCAGTAAAAACCCCCCGATAGCCTCCAAAGAGGATAAGGGGTCAACAGTCAAAGCATTATCAGAATAGTCAGCAAGGGAAGACTCTCCTTCTTCCCTCACAAAACGAACTCTTACGCATGGATGAGATACAGAACGACCATAAGGAACAGCAGCAAATGAGTTCTTTTGCTTGTATCCATGACTCAAAATGACAGGGAAATTTTCCAAAGAAGATAGTGCACTTTGTAGTTTCTGTATTAAAACAGATATAGCCAACTCTTCGGTCATGTCAGAAGAAGACATAAAAAGCCTTGCAAACACCTCAAATCTTCTCTGTACAACAAGGCGATGATCCAATACCCCATTAACATCCACATTTTCCTTCATATACTGCCCATTTGAAATATATTTTACCAATGATTTCACTATTCCACTCTCAATAAATTCAAACGTGGAAACAGGCTCTGCACCATTAAGCTTTGACATAATCTGAAGTAATAAACAGTGGAACTTTTCTTCATTACTGTTGGAAACACCAGTTTGTAAAGATGAATTCATCAAATCACTCAATTCTGTAGAAAGAGATCTGAGCTTTTGAAGGATATCGGTGAATCCTTTGTCAGAGTTGCATAATACAGGAGTAAAGTGACTGCTTCTTATATGCTTCGCAAGATTTTGAACACTATCCTTTTCAAGCTTGCACATTCCCACTTCTGACGCTGGAGGAGACTGATAGCTGTCAAAAGCATAGCATAAGCATCTCAAAGCAACCTTTGACACAGACTTTTGACTAGAGTGAAATGGAAACTGTATTTCATTGAGAACTGGGAACATCAGATGCGAAGATTTTTCTGGTGTCAGCAGGGAATCTATGGCAAAAAAAACACCTTCCTTGATGAAAGAGTTCAAGAAAACATCTGAAAGCTTTTGAAGAATTACTTCAGCAATTTGCAGGGCTAACATTAGCACATGGTGATCCTTTCGAGTGAAGACCCCAGCCAAGAAACTGTGTCATATCCATGGAGAAAGATAAACTAAAGATGAAGGCATTTAAAATTAAAAGCTTTTAAAAGAAAAGAATGCCCAATTCACCTTGGAATGTTTGCACTCTTGAGCAATTCAACGAGCATGTCAGATTTGCTGAAATAAACTAACTTATATATAACCGAGAGGCACCCATAGCAAACATATAAATTTGCACCAGAATTAACAACCTGTGTGAATGTAAAGGAAAATTTACTGAGGAATGGGAAAGAATTCACATGAGCCAATGCAAAGATACGTTCAGATAGCAAAACCTGGATCAACATGGGCAGCACATTCAATCCAAAGTTACGCAAAATATCAGAGTAATTTACTAAAAATGACTCTCTATCCGAAACTTCATGAACTTCTTGATCTTTTGCAACTGCAGGGAGAAGCTCATTTAGAAACTTCAAGACTTCAAGTACCTAAGAGAATAGAAAGAAATGCAGTGACAACCCATTTCAATTATCTAGAAATAGAAGAATTTGGATATTGTTCAAAAGGGAAGTCAAAGCAAAAATAGCAAGAATAAATAGCTGAATAACAAAGAGAATGATCTCCTTGACCTGGAAATGAACAACAGAAAAGAATAAGCAATCCGACATAAAAATGAAAATGGAACTACATTATCTTGCCCACCAACATTCCTCACCGTCAACCCTTAGACACCATCAAAACACATAATAGTAAATTCTTCAATTTTTAACTCCTCTATGCTTAAAGTTATATAAAGTTACTGATACTAACCTGATTTCCCTGTCCATCAAGTGCAATTGGAGACGACACTCCATGTGAAAGGTCATAAGCAGCTAAAATTTCCTTCAAAATGCTACTAATATTGAGCTCATATAGAGTTCTAAAAGCAACAGTTGAGCCAGAAGCAAGTTTGGCAAGTAACCCAATCAAACCCTGTCAAAGATAATATAATTTGTTAGAAGCAAATATGTTTGTTGATCTCGAAAATGTTAGTAAGCCCAATAAACATACATTGTAAATTGGCTGTGACAGAGTGGTACGGCTATTCAATTGTAAGAGATGTGTAGCTTGATTTATCAATCCATGTTTACAGAGCTCATCCAACATATCAGAAGAGTGATTGACTCGTTCTGCTACTTTGATGAAGCATGTAGCTACATTTTCAACAAGCTGAGAAATTCACACAATATATCATGAGGTCATCAAAAAGAAATGTTTGCAATTATAGTTTCGTGAAAGTAGTCATATAAAAGACACACTAAACAATTGATACCTGTCTATCCTCGTACTGAAGAAGATTGCATAATATTGGAACAGCTTCCATGAAATGTGAAGAGCATTCAGTTGGTAGTTTCTTGCACATATTAACCACAATCTGAAGAGCAACCCTCTGAAGGAGACAAGGGGTAAATCTAAGATTATTTTTATTCCACCCACAAGAATGATATGATAAACTAATTGCAATAAATAAATGGAAAGAATGGATATTTGTGATAAGCTGCACACTAACTTACTTGTACACTGGTCGAGAAAAAGTCTATAAATTGTAGAACAGCCATAATTGCCCCTGCCTGCAAACACGGTAGTGGCTGGTCGCGAGATATTTTCTCCAGTGCTTGAAAACACTAGATGAAGATCAAAGAGCAAGCCTCAATAAGTACCATAAATAAGCTCTCCTCTGTGTTAAGAGATCGATTAAATTTTGTCCATTAAGCAACTGCTGAATGCATTTCAAACTCTACCTGTTCAGCTACATCCAAATACTCAATGGCCATTAATCTTTCGCAAAGGGCAGGAATTGCATCATGTCGAACAAGAAAAGCAGATGCTCGAGGAAAAACATCACAAAGATAAGTTAAAGCCCTTATAGCAAGAAGCATTATATCTGGGTTGTTTTCGTGCCTTGCAAGCCTAACAAGAACTGGGGATAAAGAGTCTGCCATCACATTGGACAAGGAGTCTTCTGAACAAAAAGCCAGAACTTCACACAACTCTGTGAGTGCAGCTAACTGCTCAGAAGGCTCACTCTCTTCACTTAAATTAGATAAAGCTCTCATCAATCTGCCATGTTCATTGGATTTGTGCCTATGAAAATTCTCCAAGTATCTCCGTCTCCGGTCTGCTTCCTCTGAATCACATGATTCATAAGCTGATTCTCTCTCAGGTTCTTCCTCCTCTGAATGGCTGGAAGCAGAATCAGAGGACGAGGTGTCCATCTCTGTATTATGAGTTTCTGTCACATGGACATCAGCGTTGGAATCTATGTGGGTTTGAACGGATGAGTTTGAAGAACTTGGTCGAAACTCCAATGAATTACAGGCCCTCTTATCAGCAGGCAATTCATCTACCATTTCAGGCCGTTTATGGCCACGATTTTCCATTGATTTCCCTTCACTTATCTTGGATATTTAATCCAGTCTTCCTTCCAAACGCACTTAAACCAGAAAACCCTACAAATTTAAAACTCTCAATCAGGTACACCAAATGACATAAACATTATCGTATATTCACTAACACCAGCCCCAGGAGATTAAATCAGACAAAGCAAACACATCAAAAAGATACAGTTCACAACACTTCAAAAGAGGTTTAAGTCAGAATTCACTATTGAAACCTGAAAAAGCTTTTGCATCAAAAACAAAGTAAGCATTGTCGTCGCTCTTTACTCAAAACAATCATAAGAACCACAGATATCGAATCTTTACAACGATTTTGATGTCTACGAGCGTGAGTCCATCTCAAAAACAAAAGAAATCTCTAGAAACCACGCTATGTCAACAATCAAACACAAAGCCGACCAGAAAAGGGGCCAACAGAATTCAAACACAACAACTTGCTCAAACCAAACGCAACACAAATCATCTTCCCAAACATTTCAAACAAGAAAAAAAAAATCAACAAAAGAAAAAGAAGGAAAACAACGATGATCAGTTGACAGAACTCTGAATAACTAAACCATACACAAAAAGAAGTACCTAACAATTGTAGATTACTTGAAGCTTAATCGGCCTTCGAAACACAATCGAAGACCTTAAGTACTTAAATTCTTGTAATTATAACTTTTCTATTCTTCTTTTTCTGGTTTTAGGGATTTTTCTCTTATGCTCTCTTTCTCTCTTTCTATCTTCGGCTTACTCTTCACGGCGATGCGGGAGAGAGCGATAGAGGCTAAATTAAACAAGAGGTGAGATCAAAATGATAATCATACTGGGGGCTATAGAGGCTTGTGTACATATCTACGTTTCTCTGCATGTGTGTATTTTTAATTAATTAAATTTAAATTAAATTAATCATTATAATAAATTATTTTTTAATTTAATATTTTATTTTTTAACTTATATATTAAAAAATGTAATTTAAAGTTATTCATTATTTTACATTTTATTCTAAACCCTCAAATCAGAGTTTTTTTTATTTTTACTGTTTATCATGGAATGAGATGTAATAAGAAACTCTCATTTTCTATCTTATTCTATTCCATTCTATTATAAACTCTCCTCTGAAACGATAGAATAATATTACATTTCATTAATAAACCTCCAGCCAAACATAACCTCCGGGTTTCAATGTAATATAATATTATCTAATTTCAAAATAATTATTTACAAATTTATTGTTATTTTATAAATTAAAGTTACAATTTCGGTATACTTTTTTTATAATTTTTAAGTAATTTGAGTATATGCATAATTGTGTATTATAGAAACAAAATTCGTATTCAATTATTTACAAACATGATGAATTTTTAATTTATATTTTTTAGTTGATTAAAAAATAATTAACTTAATTTCACACTTAAATTAATTTTCATGAGAAAAAGATGGTAGGATAATAGCACGTTACTTAAATTTCATATAAATAGCAATCTGGTATATAAAGACTTACCCAACAATACTTGTTTTTTGAAAGCTACCCACCAATTACTTAAGTCTTGATATAATTAAGGCATATTAATTGTTGATTTAAGTGTTTAGTCTCTTTCGTAAAGGTCAAGCCTTTATCATTGACTTGGTGGTAAGAAGGGCTATGATTATAATTATGAATTGACCTATTTTTAATTTTTTGATTCTATTTATTTTAATTATTATTATTATTATTATTATTTATTTTTAACTAAAATTAAAATTAAAATAATTGCTTTTAATCTTATTTTAATTTTTTAAATTTATTTAATTTTAATCAATTTTATAACAGTATAATACTAGTTGTCTGAATGGGTTAAAACACTTAGTTCTCATACATGAGAATTATTGCCTAAAAAGGATTTATCAAGAACTTCGATTCACCCTAGGTAAGGATAGGAAGGGCAATTACTTAGGGTTCACTTTGATGAAAAACAAAATAGGACCAACTTTTGACATTCATAAAGAACACAATGAAGTAAAATAGGGTACAGTTCACTCTTGACAGTAAGGTTAGCAAAAAATCGGGTTCAAACCAGATCGGTTCCAGACAATTCGGACAAAGGTAAAAATTTCATGATTTTAAACTAGTTTGAAATCTTTTTTTTTTACCAAGCTGACCCGAAACTAAACTGAATTGGAAAATACCCAACCCGGTTGGGAATCGATTTGTTCGATTTTAACTAATAGCAAAGGGTCATTAAATTACACCATCTTCTTCCCATCTCTTTTTCTCTGTAAAATCAATCAAAAAGTTATAGTAAAGAAAGCTAAATTATGGTTGTCTAGTTGAAGTTCAAACCAAACAAATGATAAGTTTATAACCAAATTAAAAAAAACAAAAATACAACCATCAAATTCAAAGTCTCCAATAAAATTACAGCAAGAAGCTACAAAAGCACAAACAGTACACCAAATCTAAAAATGTTAATCAGATCGGACAATTTTAACCGGTTTTAAATGTTAAGTGCTGACCAATTTTAAAAATTCGGACATTTTGTCTGATTAGGTTAACCCAGATCCAGGTTTGATTGTAATTCGGACAAAAATTGGTCAATCCGGTTTAAATTCGGTCAAAAAAATTCTAACTTGTATCTAATTTTTCTGGATTGGACAGGGTCGAGTTATCGGTTCGTACTAAATTTTGCCAGGCCTACTTGACACTCATAAAAAACAAAATGAGACCAATTCTCTTAGTTTTTTTTCTTTACATATTGTTCTAATTGTTCTCTTAATCTTAATGTTAAAAATTAATACAACTCATCATATTTTTCAATTGTGTCACAACAAAGAGCTTAAGGTAATTTCTTTAATAAAAAATAAGTTTTAAAAGTATATATGTTATCGATTTATTTAAGTTTTTTTCACTTTGCCCAGAACTTATAAAATGTCAAAAATGGCCCTGATTCTTGATATCAATCAAGTTTCTAAGTGTGCTTTTTTTAATGATTATATGAACTCAGGAGACTTTCGTTCCCTTTTATTTTCACAAAAGTTTTAATAAGTTAACATTAGAGGTTTTTGAAACTTAGAACTTGGGTTTGTTGATAAAGATTTAGAGGTGATTATGTCATTAATTTGAATGCTAAATATTCTTATGTGATAGCATTTGAATTGAAGAGGAAATTTACAATTATGCATTATCATAAGATGTTTATAGATTCATCTAACAACATGTATATAGGATATATTGAAAATATTAGATTGTCCCCTCAAGTATTTACAAAGTCTTAGGAGTCTAAATCCAGCGAATAAGTTTGATATTTTTTTTTTTCATTAGCATACTTAGGCCTGTTTGGTTGAATGCTAATTAATATAATAGAATATAATGTAATGGAACGGAATGGAACGATTTATAATAGAATAGAATGAAATATAGTGAAAAGTTGTTTGGGAAAGATAGAATGAAATGTAATGATTATTATACTCCTTACATTAAAATGGTTGTTGTAGAAAGTTTAACGTTATGATTTTAAAACATAAATCATGTGTAATTAAAAAGTAACGGTTGTGACTTTAATAATAAAATAATAAATTTTTTATTATTTTAAAATAAAAATATATAAAAAATGTTTACATCCGTGACAAATAATTTTTTATATATATTCTATTTTAAAATAATAAAAATTTTATTATTTTATTATTAATTATATACAATTTATTATTAATTATATAAAATATTATTATTTAATATATTTTATTTTATTTTATTCTACATTATTTACATCTAAAAATAATTTATTTATATTTTTATTTCTATAGAAATAATTGCTATTACAGACTTACGGTAAGGAGAAATAATTGATATTACGAAAAATAATTAATATTATGAAAAAACTAATAAATATATAGAAATGTGTTGATTGTTATTAGAGTAAGGAAAAAAATTAATATTACGAAAATTTATTAAAGGTATATTACGTAGTATATATTTATTAATTTACATTTCATTCTAAACCTCTAAATCGGAGATTTTTTATTTTCACTGTTTAGGATAGAATGGAATGTAACATAAAACCCTCCGCTTTTATTCTATTTCATTTTATTTTATTATAAAATTTTCTTCCAAACGATAGAAGTGTGTTACGTTTCATTACGAAATCTCCCCATAATCAGGTCCTTAATCCAGGGGAGCAGATCAACTGTTTCCTCTACCTTGTACTATTCTTCTGTGTCTAAATTATCTTAGCTATTTGTTGCAACAAATTTGATGGGTCAGATTATTTTAGCACAGAAGGCACAGGAGGGAGGTAACAGAGGATTTGTTCCCTTAATCCAGATCAAGTATGGGAACAGGGTTGCTTGCTTGTCATCAAGTTTCAAAGAAAGAGGGTTTATTTATAATATTAAATGGTGGGTTCAATAATAATTGCCAGCTTTTAGATTGACAATGACAAGCAAAAGAGAAAACTTAACGTCCACATTCTCGTGCGATGGGAACTGCCGTCACACTTTCTTTTGCTCAATCGGGAAGATACCGTCAAAATTTTCTTCTTCAATTCAATCAATGCTCCGGACTCCGTACGATGGTTTTGGTTTTTTATTTTTTTACTTTAAATTTAGAGAGAGTTTCTGTTTTGCTGATTTTTTACTTTTTATGTTTGGTTTCTTTTTATTTTTATAATCTGTTTAAATATATATTAACTTAATTTAAATATATTTATTTAAATATATACTAATTTAGCATTTCTATGGTAAATTTTATTAATATGTATTAAAAATAGTATACGGGAAAAAAATTGGTGATTCCGTGTAAGTTTTTTTTCCGTTAACCCTAAGTGTTTGAAGTTCAAAAACCTAAAAAGATGACAAACAAAACCCTACTACAAAGACAAACTTCAAAACTGTGACACATGGGATATAATTGTCTAGGCAGAATATTACTGTTGAGGTTAATTTTCTAGAATTGGAATTTTTTCATAATCTTTCACGTTAATATGCTTGGCTTTTTCACCTTTGTCTTTTGAATTAGTCTTTGACCATTTATTATCATCTGCTAGTCCCCTCAATCATACAACAAGAAAGATTCTTTCTTCATTAGTAGTCAACCACGAAATTGCAAATGCCGACACTTGGAACTTAGACTACGAAGACTTGCTTGCCTGATCAAACAAAGTCTATGATTTTACCACAAAAGAAGGGCAGCATAAATAAAAAGCAAGGCATTATTGTAGAATTGACCCCACCAAATAATCAAGTTCAAGCTTTGTATTAAGAGATGTAAAATCATGCTTCAGCTTAGAAAATTTACCTTCTGCCTTGAAATTTAGATATCATCACCCCTCTCTCAGTAGAAAGAAAGAGATCACGCCAAAGGAGCTTTTTCTGGCAGAGATCTAATGCCTGTAACCAAGCACACGGTCCCCGTGATTAACTAGTAAAGTGAAGTAGAGTCGAAGTTGCAGAAATCGATGGTCACATTGATAGCAGATTGTTTAGTTGTAACTAACAATCAGGCCCCTGTTTCATATCGAATTGTCCATTTGTTCTCTGATGCAAATCCATCATGCACAGGATATTGAAATACATGGGGAGAGGAAATTTTGAGGATGAGCCAAAAGTCTTCAAATTTATGAAAGCAGAAAAGATAATATCTCCAAACATCATGATAAAACCTGAAATGGCCTTATTGAACTACTAATAATCTGGCTGTAAGCGATCACTCACTAATTGGAGGCTGGTGAGGTATTGCAATCTACCAATCAAAGTCATTCTACTTGGAAGGCGGTAAATAGGTACAATCAACCAATCCGAATATTAATACCACCAGTATAAATTTATGAAGCGATTGAAACTATGCAGTATATAGATGGGAAACAAATTTTCTATGGTCTACTCATCCTTCATTATCCGACAATATATGAAGAAAAATTGCGCAAATAATCAAATATTAAGTTTCCTGGTTGATTCATCACAGACTCTTCTACCACAAATGACAACCTAATTATACAGACCTTCAGTAAATAACTTTGGACGCACGAGAACCAATAGGCACCAAGACGTCAGCTTCTGCAGTAGATAAATGCTTATAATACATTAATTGCTGTACCCACTGAATATTGAATAAATACCAAATAATGGAATTGGTAGAAAAGCAGTGGTCTACTCTGTCCCTCATAGGAACCATCAAATGCTGGGCCTGAGGCTACCCGTACTTTTAGTTCTGCAAGCAGATCAATAAGGCAGAGAACAAAATGGAATTAATCATCCAGGAAGAAACCTACTTCCTCCTATAGGCAAGTATCCAGTAAGAGCAAACAATTTATGTATTAAAAAAAAAAACATGACTCAATTGTTCATTAACAAACTGAATGAACACACAACTGCTTGAGTATAGCATGCGAGTAACAAGATTTAAATTGCAAATATACTCCATGAGAGCCAACATGTACAAAACAAATTCCAATAGAATTTCAAAACCTCAGACTTCCATGCATCCTAGTCATGTCAAGTTTGATTTGCTTCAAAGCAGTTTCACTTGCTTGTTTGCCAAGATTCACTCCAAGCTAGAAAGAGCAAGTGGTATAAATTGTACGGTGGTAGCAATAACCACCATGATAAGAGCAGGGAAGGAAGATGATGACAGGGTATAATAGCATAGGTGGAAGAGAAGTGTAAAGGATGGTGTTAGCGGCGATAGCAAGGATGGCAATGAATTATGATGAAGAAGGCTGTAGCAGAGTGCTGAAATGTTGTTCGGTAAATTTGTAATAATATCGACGTGTGCTTTATCTTAGAAAGAGTGTAATCATTAAATAAGAGAAACACATTGCCCCATCACTATGTGAATAACTACCATAATATGGATTAAACTTTTACTGATTGTTGTCTAAGTTTTAAATCTTGCACAGAAACAGTAACTGTGTGTTGAAGCTCCTATCTCAGTTACAGTGCAGGAACTAAATGAATCCAATACATAGATTCATATGCTGTAGTAAGTTTCATTCAAACATGCATCTATGCCAGAAAGGATGAGCTGATACAGAAATTACAAAGCAGGACGCTGTGCAAGATGACAGCCTAAATTCATTGCAATAACTACAAATTATGATAGTCTGTTAAGCAACTGAATGGTAATGTAGAAGGTAGTACACCCAACTTATTGCACATTTCCCATGATAATTCCCTCGATAGCCCCTAATTATCTATTTGGAACTTCACATAAAAGGTGGTAAGAAGATTGAATTAGCAAAATCTTTATTTTATTGCATTTTTTTGACCATATCACACATATGTCAAATCTTTATTGCAAGATAACTCATGTAATCCTACATATTAATGTTTTCCCCTTAAACTGAAAAAAAATCCATATACTTAGGATTAGATAGAAGAGACACAGATTAGAATATTATGAATTTGCATAGAAAAATGTCTCAGAAATACTTGATGACAAGTTGTGTAATCAACAGAACGAGCCTTGGTGAGAAATCTGCAATGTATAATTGCCACATGTTAGCCGAATAATTCCATTTGTTAAGATTGATAATTATGAATCTACCATATTGACAACTCAAATAATGGTGAAAAATTAATCATAACGGTGAAATGAGATAAAAAATCCAATTGACCTGAACATTTGAACTCGGCATAGCATCCCTTTTGTTTGACGAATCTCCGTTCTTAGCTGATCCCTTAGCATCACCCTATTAGCATCACATCCCAATTCTTAAAAGTTCACGAAAAAATAACAAAACTAGAGTCACTGGCATGCATGCTGAAGAGAGAATCTGCATACCTCCATCTACATCATCCATCGATCCACAAGACCAACAAAACAAAAGCACCGAATCGGTTACATGGATCTCATGGAGATAAAAAATTAGACAGAAAGATATAAAAAGACAATCTTGCATCAGGAAATTTAAATGTCCAACATTTTAGTTGCAGAAAGCAACTTCTCTTCAGCAATTTTGCACGTTTTAAAATGAGTAGAACGACAGAAACCTGTAAACAAAAGAAGCTACCTCTCTATAACGACTTAGGTAAACCTTAAGTGGATCGATGTAATCCTCAAAACCTAACGTAGCCATGGCCCACAGCAAATCATCACCATTAATCGTCTTCCTCTTCTCTCTCTGGCACTTGTCGCTTGCTCTAAAACGATAATTAACCATTAAAAAAGGAGCAAAACAATTTCGCTAATATCCCTAATCTAACGAACGATACAGAACTTAGGAAAAAAAAAATCACAGAAATCATACTCGCTGGTGATGAAGCTAATGAACTCAGAAACGCACTCTTGAACGGTCTCTTTCGCGTCCTTAGCGATCTTACCATTGGCAGGAAGACCTTTCTTCATGATCCGACTAATATTAGCGATCGGTAAATACCTATCCTGTTCCCGAACGTTGGAATTCGAGCGAGGACTGTGGTCGCCGCTCTCGGGGCTGGCCGGTGCCTCCGTTGCCATCGCCGCCACGTAAACCCTAGGTCAAAACAATAACCACCGGTCAACGCCATGAAACATGGGAGGAGGGATAGAGAAAGAGAGGGAGAGAGAGGAAAGTGAAGGACTCGCGCGTGTGAGAATCAGTGTACGTTACCTGAGTGGAGAGTTTGTTAAAGAAAAAAAAAAAAGCGCGCGAGAGAATCAGAAGATTTAGAGAAGGAATCGGACGCTGGAGAAGAGAGGAGATAGGAGACGACCGAGATGAGACAATGAAGTTTATCAACACCGTTGGTTATTTTCTCCGTTTTTATATTAGTAACACGTTTCTTGTGGATCTTTCACTTATACGTCGTCGTTTGCTTGGTAACAAGAATAATAAATCTTGCTCATTGGTAATTTGACTCGGTCCAATATAAAAGCAAAGGCACATGTTCTGCTGAGTTCTTGGCTCTCACATGATATTGTGGTCCATTGTTATGATGTAGCTCTCCATTTTCTAGCTTCAATGTTTACAATCAATTAAGCATTTACATATTCAGATTTGGACATGGAAGTCAGACATAAGGAATGATGTGAACCCAATTAAGAAAAAATCCTATATGAAAAAGATCGAAAATTTACAAAAAAATAAGTAAATAATCTGGGTAAAAATAATTAATTAATTAAGAAGAATAAAGAATTAGGTTCATTCATAAAGTATTTTAAAATATTTTAAAACTAATTATTTGATAAATATGAAGTTCAACAAAGGACAGAGAATAAAGCACTCACTATGTTTAATATTTATACCTTAAATTATAAATATATCTTTATTAATTATAAAATCCTCTAAAATGAACATAAAAATGTGTAACTATTATAATTATAAAAGAACAATTCTTAATGCACAAACCTTTATGCTTTGCGAGTGTGAAAGGAGGGTCATAAATTGTACACAAACTTTATCTATAATTAATTCTATAGCATAATTAAGTTATTTTTGTTTAGATTTTTAATGTCATTAAAAATTATCACCTTTAATATTTTCTCAATTATATTAGAATTTAACTCCATATGAAATCCTTTGTTATAATTACGGTGTTTTAACTCTGTTCTATTAAATTTTATCCATACATTTATATGAATTCTAAATATATGAACAACAAGACAGTAATTGGTAACTTGCGTGATAGCTTTTGTCAATAACCCATCACATAGTGAATATTTTATTAACGTAAATATATAAATAAGATTTAATATACTGAAACAAAAATATCGCAACTAAAACAAAGTATTTTTCCCCGCAACAAGACAGTAATCTGTAAATCAGCGACCACCACACAACGAACATTCTACTCTTTGGTCCAATCATCAAAGAAAGGTAAAACACTCGATGTGTTTTGGTGCAAGGCCAAGGTCAAAGCCTATTAGGAATGAAAATGAGTCGGGCTAGATTTGGTCGCTCTCGACTCAGATTTGAGTTATAGTGGCTTGTGACTTGGTAAGTTGAGATAGGCCAACCTACGGCTTCAGTTATGGCCTGACAGATTACGAGTGGGTCGATCTATTATTTATTTTTTAAAACAAAAAAATTTAGAATAACGTCATTTTAAGAAAAATAGACAAACTATGGACCGGGCCGCTCAACTTATCTACGTCAAAAACTAACCAGATAAGATCAGACCGAATTGAACCGGGTCACTTCTACCATTCCTAAAGTCTACAAGCTCTAGGGCTTACAAGCATGTGGCCACGTGTGCGGGTAGGAAGTGTCGGCATTAGTGACACTGCCTATTTTGAAAGACCAACTATCATTAAGTATACTTACTAAGGGCAAACGGGATGGACGAACACGAAATCCATCCCGTTCGTACGTTTGATCCAACGGTTAGAATGTTTTGTATGTATATATATATATTTGCTAACATATTTTCTCTCTCATAAATCTCC
>JANQAP020000115.1:1782050-1792492 GCA_026874005.2 Erythroxylum coriaceum
AGTGGGGTGTTACATCTAAGTGTTGCTTTTCTAACTAAGAAAGGTTTCCACTTAGTCTTTCTATGAGTTACTTTATCAAATATTGAGTTAACATGAATAAAGCATTAAAAGCAAATATATGAAAATATTATAAAGCAAATATGGGCATGTTTTAGAGCAAATTAAAGCAAATAAGAACAAGTATTTAATTAATGGGAACTACGTTTATCCTTTATGACAAACATAAATAAAAAATTAATTAAATATTTATGATCGTTTGGTTCTATTTTATTCTTATTGTGGTTTTTAGTTTTTAATTTTAGTTTTTACTTTTTTATTTATGTTTTAATTAAACAAAAATCTATTTGATTAAGATTTGTAATAAAAAACTAAAAATAAAAAATGTTTGGATGAGATTTTAAAAAAAAGTAAAAATAAAAATATGTTTGGTTTCACCATTTTATTTTTATTTTATTTTATCATAATAGTAGATGTTAGTATTAAATTTTTAATTTATTTTATTTTTAATATATCAAATTGTATACTATAATCAATTAACTCTTATTATCGTTAGAAATAAAAAGTATAAATATTTAATATAATTAGAGAAATTTACACATCAATTAAGAGTATAAAATATAAAAATTATATTAACTCATTCTAATTAAATAATAAAATATGCTCATCATGCTACAATATTTTAAAATATAGTTATAACACCCTTTATACAAAATCTACAACTACCTACACACATGGCAACCAATTTCCTGTATATACATTCATGGCATATATTACTATTCAATGCTATACATATACACATTACAAAATTTCACATAACTTAACACTATCATTTAAAAGTAGTATTACATCTTCACATTTATATAATAATCCAAAAGAAAATACACAATTTCCTTCTTTTTGTACATGTACAATCAACTTTAACTAAAACAAATTCCAAAGGTGCTTTTACTCCTAACCGTTGGCCTTGGTCCTTGCAGATGTCCCTTGTACCTCACTTCTAATACTTGAACCTACATGGATTAACACCCAAGCTAAACTTAAAATCTTAGTGGGGAATCACTTAGTTTGGATGACCACTGATAGCAGTCATCCCTTAAGTACACACATTTATAAACATCACAACTCATATAAATAATGATGTCGTACTTAATCAACAATACATAATGCAAACGTGCTTTAATATGTTATACATATACTGTAAATTCACATTCGTAAGCCAAACATTGATATTCAATGCTCATTGCTACAAATTATCAATACAAATGCAAATGTTCATCAATACGAACTCTTTATGTTGTCAAGTTGTATTTCTTATTTATAACCATTTACTTTATTTTCTATGTTAGGCCTGCATATTCTCGTGAGTGTGGATTACGGGAGTTGTGGATATTCAAAGATATCAAACTGTGGATACCTGAAGGTGTCGAATTGTGGATACCCAAAGGTATCGAACTGTGGACACCAGTAGTGTCAAACTGTAGCAGTCGCTTTGTAACCCTATAGACATGCCTATCTATCCACAACCAAGACAATAAAATAGGCATTGTAATATTTCTTTTAACCATTTGCCAACACGATCCATATATTGACAAGTCATATGATATACATTTCAGGTTATAAAATATGTATCTGTGTTCATACATGCAAGTCATAACTTACCACCATTAAAAGGGTGCCAAAATCACACTTATATGATCTTACTATAAACATATGAGCAATAAATATGCATACAAATTATTTATGTACATTTAAGTTTTATTTGGAATGCATTATGCTCAATCTTGAATTCCAATTTTCAATTACTCAATTCACATATGGTAAGTCCTATTTCATTTATTTCTAGGTGTTTGAAAAGTTTCATACACATTCAAAAAGGTTTAGATATGATTTAGTAAAAATCGGAAATGAAAACAAACTGAAAATAGTGCAATTTGGGCTAAGCCCACGGTGGTCTAAAAATAAACACCAAATCACTCCATAAGCAAATTACAGGACGGACTCCAATTGTTCCTTAGTATGCATATAGAAAACTTTTGAATTAGGGTTTGAGGTCTTCTAGACATTTGTTTTTCCCTATGTCTCTAGTTTCTATAACACTAACAATCAGACCATTTGGACTTCTAAATCATGAGATATAGACCAAATATCACAAACTACTCTAAAATAGGGGCAACATTAGGTTACCATTTTCGATCCCAATTTCCAATATCATAAAGCCAGAATTAAGTCAGAGTCTCTTCTATAGATTTTTAATTCTATGTGTTAGGTTTCATATTCAACTGAAATGACATAATTTATAGGTTTGTAGGCTGAGTTATGACCTAAACAATGTGACTAGTTCAACAAATCTTAGACAGAATTCCACTGTATGATACTCTTTTGTCATATTCAACCAATTCTATGCAAGGTAACACCAAAGCATTATCCCAGCAACCATTTCACATCAAAATGAATTTTGTATCCATTCAAACATATGCATAAAGAGAAATTAGACTAAGCATAGTCTCAAACCTTAAAATTGACCAATTATTTCTTCTAATGCCTTTCATTTCCTTCCTCTTTGGCTTTGCTTGACCCACCAACTAGAAACACCACAAATACACATCTTAATCCCACTTCCAACCTTATAATCTTCATAAGCAAAGCAAGAAAGATGAAGATGAGAATACAAACTATAAACTTTTACCTTGATTTTCACCTAGGATTAGCTTGATTCCTTATTTAAAAATGGTGTGATTAAGGTGATGGAATGGAAATGAGATGAGAAGAGAAAATAAATTTTGCCCTACATACATGTCCCTCTCCCCTCTCTTCTATTCCCCTCATGAATTTTCTAGTCTTAGACACATGTTTCAATTCCATTGGACCATATGTTACAATCCTATTAGACCATGTGTTACAATCTATCCAAACAGCGAGTTACACATCCCAAATCAACTAACTTCAGTCTTATCATGCAAGAGCAACGCAAAGACACATCTAATTTAACCAAAAACATCCTATTTGCTTATGGAATACATCTTTTATCAATTCCTCCCCCCGGTAAACATATCAAAAATTCCCATACATATTTCATATCTAAGTATGTATGTCTATGTCGAAATGAATAAATTACTCATTTACCCATGGCTTTTATATTAAGTACCATTATGTCTCTTATTGTATTTAGATGCACTTAATTTGTTCACTTCTTAATACACCTTAGACATGTTATATTACTTATAGGGTATATGTTGTGGCTTCACAATAATAGTAGTATCACTTACAAAAAAATATAAATCAGTAAAAACTTTCATTAATATAATCATTTCATATTTGTCTAGCAATTTCATCTCGCTTTTAAGATATACTCCAAAGTTGTGCTGGAATGATATTATACCCCACTTAAGAAAATATATCTTCATTTTCACTTTCACAATTTAATATTCATTTTCAGCATATCCATTAAATAATTCATCATTTTGTCTATGCATAACACAACAAGCAATAACAATGTGTTTTTGTTTCTTCATATCATAACTCAACATATTCGAAAAAATAGGAAATCTTACTTTTAGAATGCCAAAACATATTTAAATAACATTTATTAATAAAGAATGTCTGTAGTTAAACAATTCATATGGACTTTGAGTTCTTCCTCTTCCTCTATAATCTCATAAATTATAACTTTTACCTCAATATGGTGAAAAAAATCAAGGCATACTAGTGTAGTATAAGTCAACCAAATTGAAATTAACTAAACATATAAAGAACATAATATTAATAAAAAGCAATTACAATTAATTATAAATACTATGTTTATTTAAAATAATGTAATATCTTATGAAGGCATAGCAAATTAGTTTGTTGGATTCGTTATTATTTCTAAAAGAACTCGAAAGTCATTTAAGTACCTTCCCATCCAGTCATATGTGAAATGAATGTTAAATAAGTAACAACAGATAATATTTTGAGTTAGATTAATTCTTTTACCCATATATAGTAATTATTCATCAATTAGAACACGTGCATCAACAGATGTATCATCTATTGCTCCTATGCAATCTAAAAAGTAAAGTTATATTGTTAAATTAATTAATTGAATGTAATGGTATAATAAAAATAATAATTACATAAGTGAATATACATAAAAACATTGAAAATTTTTTGAATTAAAGGATGGTAGATTAATGACTCTTTTTACAAGACGATTAGCTGCATATAAGGCTTTGTGAAAATACTTCAAAATTATCTATGTCAAAAGTTGAAAGCACTCTGCATTGACTTTTAACTGTCTCATTAGGCTCCATAGTTATCAAAAAAATTGCTACTTGTTCCTCCACAATCAACTGATTTGTTGACTTTAAGTCTCCTAAACTCTTCAATTCATCACATAAGCTTAAAAAGATTGTCTTGCTCATTCTTAAGTACTCATAAATCCTTCTAAGGATCTTATTCAAAGTTACAGTATCCAGTCATGACCAAATATAGCAAAAGTTCTACATAATTGCGCAAGTAAATGAAAATATTTGTTCTCTTTCCAAACTAAAGAAATAATAACTACGTTCATCTGTTCATCATCTGATTCAGAATTCGATAAGGAGACCATGTATCTACAATACCAATATTATTCATACAAAACATGCACTTAAAATGTTCAAACCATAAAATAGTTCTTAATATAAAAAGTGTCTAAACTAATAAGACTTTAATACACAATAACGAAAAATATAACTAAAGAGATATAATCCAATCCATATTCCTTACATTTGACATCTTTATAAAAATCTACCTATAAAGTGGGGAATCATGTAAAGCTTTCAATGTTTTTCTATATTGCACACTCTCGACACCTAAATCATCTAAGAAATCCAAACATTCCATCATTATATTAGTTTCTTAATTGATTGAAGAAGCTTCAAATCCATTCTCTTGAGTGGATAATGTTGTAACCGTTTTTTCTCAAGTAAATCATTATTTCTTTTCAATTGTTCACCAATTATAATCAAGACATTTTTTAAAATGCTACAGTATGTCTTATTTGCCTTCTTCTTCTTATGAGATGTCTTTTTCTTAAAAGGAGAACTTGCAATTTGAACTCCTTTTTCATCGAATGAACAAATTTCATCATTGTCAATTATTCGTTCCTTTTCTATACTATTTAATGGGGATTTAGTTGATGGATGTGCATGGATAGTTATAGTAGTATCTCCAAAAATATGACATAAATTTGAAAACTCCTTGCATCCTTTGTTCTTGAATCTCTAAGCCATCTTATGCACCCACAATGATAAAAAATGTAGATGAGGAAAAAATTATAATATGATATATCAATAACAAAAGATAAATTTTACCTTAAATAGATTTTTCCAACATTTATTTATAGCATTAACTTCACTAGTAAAACAATTGTAACTGATTCTTATATATTTGAGGAAGTTATTAAAATTCTTAATCTAGCCCTTAGTGCATTATACTTATTCTTTAATTGGACATAAATATACTCTTTATTGAATTTTATTTTAAGACCTACCTTAATATTCTTCCAATTAGATTTAGAAAAAGGTAGTAATTGTTTGATTTTCCTTCTTCATTTCTTTAACCTGTAACGATAATAAGTGTAACTTTATGGCATCACTCTACACCCCATCCTTTTCATTTATTCCACACAATCATTAAAATCGTTCATATTGTTCAAAACTTCCATCACTAAAAGTTATTACATATAAGTGACAACAGAAAAAAATCAAAAGATATTATACTAGTTAACAAAATTTCTGTATAAGCTTTATTATCATTATTTCATACTGATGGTTGTATGTAAAATTTCTATAATCTCATAAACATAATGTACAAGTAAAGGAAAGTTTAGAATTGTCTCATAACTTATAATTTATACCATCCAAACTCTTAAAATATATTAACTATATATATTATCTTAACAAAAGAAAAGAAAGCTTGATTTCCTATTTGCAATTTCTATCTATTAGGCCAAATCTTATATCCAATTGAAGTGTGATAGTTAGCAAAGAAACTAAATATTTGAGATTAGTGTTAACTTGGATAAGATTGGATATTGTTAAGTTAGTCTTGCTGGGGTAGACATAGACTAGTCTTGTTAAGGTAGGAATGGATTACATATGTTTGTTTATAGCTAGAATTAAGGCTTTTTAAATTCTTTGAGGAGGATGCCTCTCATATCATTTCGAAGTATCCTTAGTTGTGTTTAAACCACAAACTTATATCCAAACTTAAATTGAACGAAAATGATGAAATGTGGGAAGGAACAAGATCCATGTGAACAAAACACAAATTTGTTGATCTAAAATGCATCAAAAGGTATGAGTGATGCCTATGGATTGAAACAAAGACATAATAGATAGATAAATGCTTAAGAAAGTGTCATTCTCCATTTAGGATGGTTTTAAGCCGAAAGTTTGCTAGATTATTAACAAGAAGAAAATAAGCTAATTTGGCATAATTGGAATTGCAGATACATACGAAGTTTTGGTGAAATTGTATGTTTTACTAAAAGATTGGATGAAGAAATTTGTAAGCTTGGAATTAAATAAGTTGAATGAGAATATATGGCCTCTTGGCTTTTTAGATGATGACAAGTGAGGAGTTTAGGATCTTTATTTTAATGAAAATTTGTCAGTATGAAAAAAATGAAAAAAAGAATGATATCACATCCATCTCTACATTTGAATGAAGCATCTTCTCCTATTCAAATTTAGATGTTGAACAACAATATAATGTAAATATAACTTGTGTTCAGAGATATTACAAAAAAGAAAGAGGCACTAAACAAAAAAAGTAAGTTAGTGAGTGATAATCCAGTAAAAGGACAAAAACAATACCACAAATAAACCCATTTACACCAACGTGCAGAGGCATATGAGAAGTATGATAGACAGGAAGAACCCGAAGCTAACGAACAGGTATATATTCAAGTGATCTCACAAGTGAGAATTAGTTGTCTGAGGTAGTTTTACATGTGACTTGGGGCATTTCATGGTGCAAATGGTTAGTTTCCTTGGTCTAGGTAGAGATTTTGGTCAGATATGAGGCCAAGTTACAGCTTACCCTCTATTCTGTCACTCCACTTCTGCATGAGGAGCAGTTTTTATTTTTGTCAGAAGACTCCTGGTGAAACCATAATGTATTAGTGTCATTTTATCGTGCTGCCTAGGACTAATTATCTCTTGTGGACTACAGGTCAATAATAAATCAGCTGCTAATGGTCCGAGCAGCTCAGCAACAGCGGATGACAATGGTGATGATCTTCTTGATGATGATGATGAATTGGACCTAAATGAGTTAAATGAGTTGGAAGCGAGTTTAGCAAAAACATCAATACAAATTCAGGAGCCTATTGGTGATAACTAATATCTAGAGGCAGATTCTGTAGTCCACATGCCTTTTAAATGTTGACTCCATGGTTCCTGCAACGGAATGATGAGACCCGCATTGAACCAACTCACCTGTTTTTGGTTGACACTGATTTGTTTCAACTTCACGAGCCTCCCATCATTCAAAATTATTTCACCTTTAAATCCAGGTTTATCTGGTACAGGTGTTTATTTAACTTGAGCATTGCGGTAAGCACCAAGCTTTTTTTGTCTGGAATCGTGAGATTTAATTTGAAAGCTTGTATTCTTCAACTCTATCAGATTGACATAGACCATCATTACTAAAGCAGTTTTGCAAAGGAGGAACAGCAATTGGTTGTAATTCATAGTTTATGGTGTTGATGCTCTATATCGTATCGTGGCACTCAATTAGCACAAGTACTCCAACATTGAGAACTGTGGATTAAGATGGTGCTTTATTAGGATCGTGGCACTCAATTAGCACAAGTACTCCATCATTGAGAAATGTGGATTAAGATGGTACTTTATTATGAATAATTGGCTCTATGATTTGTCGCCTAAGGATATGCAGTGATGGTGCTCGTTATTCGAAATCAAAGCTGACAGAATATAGCTGGAGCTATCAAGCAGTACACATAATTGCGGAGACCCTACATGCAGCGGACAGCAAAACGTCATAAGTGATTGCAAATCGATCTGAAAGTGATTTGCAAGTTTGCGGTTATCTACATAAATACGAAGATACAGTCTTATGCTGTTTTTTATGTTTGCTCGAAAAGTCGTGAAGAAGTGGAATATCCAGCACAATCTGTATTTTGACGTTACCTGCACATGAGAATAGAGTTTATGTTTCCAATATGATGCTTCTGGATTTACTTGTTGGGCTGATTGTAATTCAAGTTGTTGGGTTGGTGCACTGATTTTTTTACATCGGAGTAGTTTCTGTCGGTGACACTTCTGGTGGTAACACTCCGATGTTTGATTCAGATTCAAGTTGAAGGAGTGTTTTGAGTTAGAATTATATGCTTACCTTTGTAGTGACCTTTGCCTTTTATGTGGAAGACGATAGGTATGAAAATATATGGTGGAGAGGACATGGTGGACAAAGGGAGCAGAAGGAACAAGTGGGGCTTGCAAGTCCTGGTGTATGGGTAGGTAGTCGTCACAAAATGCGACTAAAGTACAAACTCTTTACAATTTCAATTGGTGGATTTAATGGGCTATGATGCATCATTTGCTCCCGCAAGCGTTAAAGCGGAGTATGGATTGCGTGGAGGCCTAAGTGTGATCTTGTTCCTACAAAGTCATCAAGCAATGGCACGTTAGGTGTGAAGTTTGGTTTTTGGGAAATCTTTTACAGCACGTCTCGAAAATTGCAAAGACATCACGATCTCAGCCTTGACTTCGACAGTTGGTTGTTTCTATATAAATGCCTCGATGAGACTGAAAAATCGCATACTTGCCTTGAGATGCTAGTGAAAACAGGTTGCAGCCTACAACATGCAATAATCAAGTGAAAGGTAATGTATCTCATTCCAGCAGTAATGATTGGAGTAGCGAGTTCACCAGCTTCTCGGGATCCTTGTCTAACACTGGATCTAGGAGTGTTAGCTCTTCAGTACAAGAAAATACGTCACAGTTAGTTGGAGATGAAACTTGGGTTAAAGGTTAACCGGTTGCACGTAGGTGAGAGACATTTTAGAGTTTTAAGGTAAATTAGCAAATTAGGTCAAGTATAGTGTAAATTTTGGCAGAGTTTTAGGCACCGTGTGGATTAACTTTGCTAAGACTAAATTCTTAATAGTCAAGTTAAAAATCAGAATTTTAACTGAACTGAACTGTTTAGATTACGTTTATTCTTATTGGATTATATTATAACTAACAAGATAAGAGATTATGTTGAATTTGTAAAGATAAATCTATATTCATAAACATCATTATTTTCAAGTGATCATCCAACATGATCTTTATCTTTCTGAAGTGATGTATATCCCATGCGATCTAATTCGTTACATATTCTAAGATCTCCCTATTATCTCTATCAATTGATGGTTAGAAGCTAAAACCTTTCATAACACCTTGCTCTAATATAATGCTTATTCAACTTTGTTAGTCATGATCTGATCATTTGAGCATAAGCTAATTCTTTCGTTTACCAAGAACTTAACTTTAGCTAAGTCAATCCATATAGAATTCGATGCTCTATCAAATCTCACATCATGCATATTATCTTAAAGTTCTCACATACCTCTGTCATTCGTGTGATCCAATTAACTTTTGACCCAATATCTATCTCACGTGAAGTACCTTCATGTGTTAAAGAACTAACAAACTACTCCCACTAGATGAATCTGATCCCTAGTTGAACTAGTCTGAAGGTGGGTCTTTATATAATCTTCAAATTGCTACAAGGCAATATCTTTCTTTCATGTAGCTTCCATGATTGAATATTGTATACTTGTAGAATTGATTCACAATTGCGATGATTGTCGTCATGTTGTCTGCATTTAAAAATGCGTAAATGAAATCCATCATAACTGACATCTACGGTCTTTCACTTAAGGATAAAGGTTGTAACAAACTGGTTTCTTTTTTTTTCAGCTTATCCAATTGACACACAAGGTACATTTTGACATACAATTCAATGTCATTTTCTATCTTCAGTCAATAGTAGGAATGAGCTAGGAGCGCCATCATCCTTTGAATTTTAAGGTGACTAACTCATTATGAGTCATGCATCTCCTTTAATAATTATTTCTGCAAGTCACTAAAGGTAGGCACGTATACCTGACTACTCTTAGTCATGAAAGTCCATTATCATCGAGCCAAAACCTGCGCATAAAACCCTCCTTAAATTGTGAAATCAACTTATAATAGGTGTTGTCTAATAAAGCTATAGCTTTGATTTGCTTCAATAGATTGGCTTTACCCTTGTAATATCATATAGGGTCGTGAACACCTCTTTTTGACTCAAGGCATCTACATATTGTTATGCCTCCCTAGTTTATGCTCCTACTCGAAGTTATATTCAGTAATAAACTTCTGCCACCAAGCTTGCTTCAGAGATAACTTCTTTTGAGTCATAAAAAA
>JANQAP020000115.1:1809555-1833378 GCA_026874005.2 Erythroxylum coriaceum
CGGATCTGTCCCCAACTAACTTTCTCAACCAATTTCCGTCTCCCAACTAATCCACCAAACCCCATTTACTTTCCCCTTTCTCATAGACTACTTAACTTGTAATATCACCTTAATTTTTTTGATTTTTATTAAATAAATATTGAATTTAAATATATCAAGTTGAAAAAATATATAAATAATAAGCTATAAAAATAACATATTAAACATGTAATTAATACCCTCACAATAATAAAATTCCTTAACAAAAGTGTCTCAAGTTACTAATTCTCTAGACTTCAATTTTCTTAATTTTAAGTTAAAAAATTAATATTCCACTTATTTATCTACATTCAAAGTGATAGAATAAGAGAAATTATCGAATACGATAATACCAGTATTAATGTGCCGAATTTTATCTCGATTCTTAAAAATATGTATTTAAAAATGAGAAATTATGAAGTGTATTATAATAAAGTTTTTACGGTGTTTGATTCCACGTCCATCTTTTAGAAACAACCTCTCTACTAATTAGAAGCATAATTGCGTACTATTCGACCTCTTCATATCTCAAGTGGTAGCAAAATTTATATTAAGTTGTTATTATTGTTGTTGTAAAATCTCCGGGACTAGACATTGATTACCCTTTTAATTTTATAAGAAGTAAAAGCCTTAAATATTTTCTATTTACATTAAACATAGAAGTAACGAGATCAAATCCTCTATACCCACTAACCTATACTAACTCTGTTCTACGTGATCTCATCTACACATTTTTTTGGATCCCACATATTTATGTGAATGAGATCGTGTCGAATAGAGTTAGTACAAATTAGTGGATACAGAAGATTTCATTCCTGAACTAAGTATTGCCATGTATCTTCTATTGGGGTTAATTTAGTATGTAGCCAAAACTGCTTCTAACATCGAGAAGAGAGCTTGCTGACTTGTGGCATACCTTAACCAATAGGTCTAGATTGATTCCGTACTATGTTTTGATTCCAAATTTACCCGTCACTTATGTGTAATTTAAAAAGGTCTAATAATATATAGCGATATTCTTACATAATAAAGAGATTATTTATGATAAATTTATACGTAATGTAAATTAATAATAATAATACAAAATATCAACCCAAATTACTTAATACTTTAATTTATTTTATAGTTGTAACTTTTTTTTTGGGGGCCAAAGTTGATATTTTAATTTTAATTTATAAATAGTGGTTGAAGGCTAATGTAAGGCTAACGTGTATCCAACAAACAATGAATAAAAAATTTCCTCTCTTGTTCTTTGTTTCTGTCATGTTAACAAACGAGGACAAAAATGTCATTTCAACTTGCGATCTACAACCATAATGCGTTGGTCCCCATAATGCTAATTATGAGTTAATTAGTGAACGAGTCTGCATGAAAATGGCAATTGACAATGGATTGCCCTTTTAGCTTTTTGGGACCACTTCTCTTTTGATAAATATAATAAATTATTTTATTAGAAAAATGGATTTAGAATAAAAAAGTTTAAGCATCAATTTCCTTAGGTCGACACGACAAGTCGTTTGAAACGTGTGGAGGAGTCAAACGAGAAAAACTAGACAGTTAGTTGGCCTTCACCATCACCTCTTTCGCTTTAGCTTCTCAATTCTCAACTTTCGCAAACCAAAGCTTAACCAAGAGAAAAAGCAAAGAAGATGGAATATGTATATACATACATGTCTATACACACACACATATACATATATTGTTGCTAAATCCAAACAAAGAAGGCAAGGTATCAAGACAGAAGGGATAGAAAAACTTTCCGACACCGTGAAAAAAAAAATCTGAAACAGTTGGTTTCAGAGCCTCCATTTTTCTTTTTTCCTTATCTTCTCCAACTTTTATTCAACTAGTAATGTGAAAAAACTGCCTCAAGAGTCAAGACATCTACTTTGCAGAAGCTTCAAAAGGTTCAACGACCCTCGTCTCTGTGTATCTCATAAAGGGTACTGTCTAAAACTTGAAACCATAATATTGGAACTGAGGATCCAATATGAGGTTTCTTTTTCTGGTAGTTTTAAGCTCAAGAAAACGAAGAAGAGAAAGGCGGAAACTAAAAAGACAAGGTCTTTGCTATCTAGTAATATGAACGTTGTTGTATGTGTGTATATGTTATAGAACTGGTTAAGTTTTTTGTGTTTTTCCAAGGCCAAGTTTGTTGCACTCATGTATCATCATTACTTCTTTAGCTTCTTATCAGATTGGGTTCTTGTCGAAGTTCCTGGGTCTGGAATGCAGATTACATCTCTTGTTCTAATGGGGTCCTTTGGAATCTCATGAGTTCCTTGGTTTATAGCAAATCTTTTTTTACTTTGAATTCGTTTTATGGCATATGTTCTTACAAGATGGGATCTCCAGGATTTAAATGCTTTTCACAACCCTTTATACCATCAGTTCATGTCTAATCTCTGGTTCCAAAGAGTGTGGATCTTTTCTGCGTACTTCTCTTTTTCATCCAGAGGAACTCTTTGGTTTCATAGCTCTTTCTTTCATTAACATGTAGGGAGTACTACCGGTGTATGCTTTCTGATAGGGCTTATTTATCAAAAAATTCCTTTCCTTGTTAGTAAAGGGTGTTTTTTCTAGTTATTCTTTTGGCTAGTCTCGAGAGTTTGTAAATTTGCGACGAAAGTGGTCGTCAGAAGAAGATACATTCTTAGCCGAGAAGCTTCAAGCTTGTGAAAGTGAAACATTCAAGTTCTGAGGAAGCGATGCCAAATATTCTGGTGGTTCAGATTCATTTGTCTCTTGCTTAAGTACTACTTCTTTGGAAGATAGCCAAAGGACCAGAAGCAACCAAAATGGGGCGTCCCTTAACTTCCACAGACCTCGTAATTGGCTGTGACCTCGTAATATGTGTAATTTGTGCTGCAGCTGGCGAATAAAGTTGGAGATAGCAATTTATTTTACTACTGTATTTCATATCAAGTCTTCCTCTTATTAGTTGGATCAGCAGGGGTTTACTGATGAACTATGAGATAGATTGAATAGTTCTGAGTTAAAAAGGACTTGTAGATTAGTTCAACAACTTCAGCGTTAGTGGCGAAGCCTGACAACAATTTCCAAAGCTTATTTATTGCCACAATGCACCCCTACTGCTCATCTAATTCTCAGTATGGATTGGTGGCAGCCTGAAATTTTCTAAATGATCTCTATATATCTTCGCGATAATCTACAGGTGTAAGCGTTCTGGGAATTTTGTTGTTCAACGTAATGGGAAATGTTTCTGGTTGTGGATCCTGGAAGGTGTTTTATATTGGACGTGTTATTGATTCAGCAATAGAAAGGATTACTTAGTTTGAAAAGATTCAGTTTTTGAAATGTATTGCCCTTTCTCAAAGGAGGGTGCTATTAAGATTGCTAGTCTTTGCAATAGGATTTGAGATTTTTGTAGGTATTAAGTTTTAAAGATGGAAGTTCAATGGCATTGCAAATGAACGAAAGTTTATCTGTAATTCTATCCATTTGGTGATAGTTTCTTTCATTTTAAACAGCAAGCTCTTAAATCTTACTATGTTCTTCACCTTTTCATAGACATGTACTTTCTGCACTTCTGCTGTTATAAGATTTAATTCATAGTGCTTGTTTATGTCCTTCCTCTTTGTTGCATTTGGACGCAAACTAACTGAACCTGAAGGGAGAAGGAATTTATGAATAACTTACATGCATGAATCTGTAGTTATATATTTAGCTCTTTTTCAATTTTCTGAACTTGGTGTTGACTGCATAGATGCTGGTGTTGTTAAATCCGCTCAGGAGCAAAAAATGCTGATTATAATTGGTCAATCAGCTACCTAAAGTTTGGATGGCTGGTTGTGACATAGTGAGATTCATTATACTTCTTTTCTACCTTCGTGTCAGTTTAGACTCATCTTCTCAAATTTTCCATGCAGAGCAATGCTGCATTGAAGAGGTTTGTTTTTAGCTTTTCTGGGTCGAACTGCTCCTGCCGATTCAGAAGGATGTTGATGATCTTCTGAATCAAGTTTTACGTCACTTCAGTTCTGTGATAATCTGTTGGAATTCTCTCTGAGCTGGGGCTCAATAAGATTGACACAATGTCCTCATGTTGAATTTGTGCATCATTCAGCATTGATTTTCATTGACATTGGGCTTACTTAAAATTAGAAATGGAGATCAAGGAACCAGACAGGGTTGTTGTAGCTAAACCAGTAGCCTCCAGGCCTACATGCTCCAATTTTAGGTCCTTCACAGAGTTGCTTGCAGGTGCTATTAATGCCTCACCTCCAAATGTTTGCTCAGAAACTACAGTTCCAGCCATTAGACCAAAGACAGTGAGGTTCAAGCCAATGGCCAATCGTGCAGCAGCTGCGTTGCCTTCTTCCCAGGTTTTCTCAGTTCTACGCACTTTCATTACTGTTAAATACAGATTGTCCACTGAACTTTATGATTTTTCAACATTTCAGGCTGAACCCTCTGGAACAGCAGCTTTTGATACATCTGATAGAGTTTCAAAATCAGACTGCAAACCCACAATCATATATAAACCTCAGGCTAAACTTGTATCCAAGAAAACTGTCTCTCTCTTGGCAAATATGGTTAGTAACTAGATTCCACTTGCAATAACCTGACACCTTTTATACTTGTTTCTTCTATCAATCTGCTGCCACTGCTCCTATATATTTCTAGTAGCATTTCTTACCAGTGCTGGGTTATTCCATTTCTTGTCATACATGTCCTGTTGGGAACCACCTGTCCTGTTTGATAGATATTGAAAGCTCTGACCTTGCATTTCCAGAAAAATCGACTTTTGGTATCCTAAAGTGCAAACAAATTGTTTCTTTCTGATCAGGGAAACTTTAGCAGGAGTCAGCAGCACCATGCAGTGGCATCAGTTGACACTCGTGTATGGAAAACAAGTCAAGCAAGGAACAAATTTGCAACTCAACACGCTTTGAATCTTCAGAACATTCCATCTCGTGCCGAAACTGAACAGACGACTGAGTCGTCAAGGTTAGTGTCTCACTCTCAGAATCAGGAAGATGATACAAAAAGTTCAGCACCAACAGCAAATACAGATAGACCTTCTTATGATGGTTACAACTGGAGGAAGTATGGGCAAAAGCAAGTGAAAGGAAGTGAGTACCCGCGAAGTTACTACAAGTGCACACATCCGAATTGTCCGGTGAAAAAGAAGGTTGAAAGATCATTTGATGGGCAGATTGCAGAAATAGTCTACAAGGGTGAACACAACCATCCAAAGCCTCAGCCTCCTAAACGCAACTCATCGGGAACACAAAGGCTGGGACTTGTCTCAGATGCCACTGCTCAAGACACAGATGCACCATTATGGAGTAGTAACATAAATGAAGGTTCTGAAAGTAGAGTTGAAACACAGAACGAGACAAGATTGCCCAGCACTTCCACTTATCAGAGTAAACCTCCTCCATCTTACGATCCTGCTAGAACCGGTTCAACGAATGTTGGTGCAGGAAGTTCTGACAACTCGTTCGGTCTTAGTGGAGAATGTGATGAAGCTAGCAAGGGATTGGAGGACGAAGATGATGAACCTAGAAGTAAAAGAAGGTACGATCAGAGCTGGTTTCAAAAAACTAGCCCAATCCAATTCAATCTGCTACTTATTCGCAGCCCATCTCAGGTTTCTATATGTGTGTTCGGCAAGAATGTTACTTTGGATTGATGTCTCCGTTTTCTTTCAATGCTGTTTCTTTATTATGCTACTATAATCCAATCAAAACTCATCAACTTTTCGTACAAATAATGATTCTTTCTAAGCTTTTAATCTTTTAGGAAAACTGAAAATCGATATACTGAAGCTGGCATATCAGAGAATGGTGCAACAGAACCCCGTGTTGTGATGCAAAGTTCGACGGATTCTGAGATCTTGGACGATGGTTTTCGATGGAGAAAGTACGGGCAAAAAGTCGTGAAAGGAAATCCGTACCCCAGGTTTGAGTTCAAGACTGTTGCTTTGTTCTTGCGTAAAACTGAAGCGGCATTCTTCAGAATTTTTCCTGATAGCAAATTCTCCAATTCCTTTGCAGAAGTTACTACAGATGTACAAGTCTCAAATGCAACGTAAGGAAGCATGTAGAAAGAGCTTCTGATGATCCAAGAGCTTTCATTACGACATACGAAGGGAAGCATAACCATGATATGCCTCTTAAGAGCTCAAATTCTGAAGCATCTGAACCTAACTTGCAGAAACCATGATTTCAACCATGGAGTGAACTTTATATCAACTGTGTGTTTCAAACAAGGCAGGTTCCTGTTGAGTGGTTTAGATTATGAAAAGCCACGTTATTTTCTTTTCTTCCTGTCATTATCAGCCTCTGACTTGTCTTTCAGCTGAACATCTTCCAAAATTTCCAGTTATAGCAGAATAAGTACATCAGATAGTTAATCTATTATGTGATATGTACACAATCTTTAGATTCCTACCAACTTTCTGAAAGTGTACAACAATTTTCAAGCAGTTATAAGCATGTCATTTGATCATTGACATTACTTCATCGTCCCAGATCACCAGATGCGACTATTTCTTGATTATCCTCGTACCCTTATTAAAGCATAAGAACTTGCCAAAACCATTTCCAGATTCTATGATCTTTTAACATGGTTTCAGAGTTCTGAAACGAAGAAGTCGAGAATCCCTTTAGCTTTTAAATTTTTCTTCAATTTTTCATAACAACAGCCATAATTACCTTGACTTCACAGCTACTGTTTAAGCTAATTAAGAAGTTATGTTAAAGAGAAACTCGAAATTTCTTTTCAAAGTGTTAATGGAAAGTTGATTAGGATAAGTTTTCTATATTAACTCAGAATTAATAGCAAACTGTATATGTTAGTTTCGACACTTTCTGATTAGTCACACTCAATCATGTAAAAAACCAAAAGGAGAGGGTAAAGAAATAGAGAAATGTTTGGAAAAACTCAAAACCTTGTCGTCGTCCCCAATGTAGCTCGTGATGCTCAGGGTAAGCAAAGTTTGAAAAAACAGATCCAAATTATTCCAACTAGTATTATACGACTATAAAATTAATTAAAAATTGAATAAAATTAAAAATTGAAATATAATTAAAAGAAATTGTTATTAACTATCTAAGAATTTAAAGTTTTATTGAAAAAATTATTAAATAAAAATTAATCAATTTATTTTAGTTTATAAAAATTTATTAATTTACGAAAATTGATCGATTAATTAATAAATTGAGTTATTAAAATAAATCAAACAAAGAAGTTAAAATCAAACCGAAAAATTGAACGATTCAAAATTTTTACGATTAGACCGATTGAGTATATAATCATTGGGGTAAACCCATAATCAAAAAGACGTGCAACTCTTTTATATTTAATTTTTATTTTATAAAAAATTCTTATTATATTTTGTGGTTAAAAATAACAATAAAATAAATAGAACATGAGTATCATACGTAAATCAATCAAATATTATTTATATGACGATCTAATCCAGTTTTTTAATTTGAATTGAATTAATTAAATTTAATATAAACTAATAATTTATTATAATTATCTTAAATTATTAATTTAATTCAAATTTAATATATCTAATTTAAAAGTTAAGTTAATTTAATTCAAATTTAACATTTCTAATTTTAAAGTTAAGTTTGTCGGTAGCATTTGATTAATTTGTATAAGATATTCATATCAAGTCTTTTTCATTACTATTTTATAACCAAAATTTAAAAGAAAAAATTTTGTAAAAAATTTAAAATTAAAAAGAATATTTTTCAAGAATTTTAATTTAAATAATTTTATAAAAAATTAAAATTAAAAAGAATATTTTTTAGAATTTTAATTTTTAAAATTTTCCTTAAATTAAAGAAAATGCACATATCTTTTATCCTTTAATTTATTAATTAACTTATGGGGTATTTGGTTGAGAAGAATGACTATTCCATTCCTCGTCTATTCCTGGTAACAGATTCTTACTTTGTTTGGTTGAAAAAATTATACGGAATAGATAATCCTAAGGTTTAGTTATTCTTGAATTTGCAAAATATCTAAAGACACTCCCTCCCTTATCTTAGCTATTTATGGAATAGTAGCGGCGAATAATAATAATAATAATAATAGAAGAAGAAGAATGTAGTTATTAGGAACTATAATAGATATTTCGATTTTTTTGTTAATTATATCATTCCAAATTTATGTTTTCAAAATAAACATTGACACACATCATCTTTAAAAATTCTTACGAATAAACTAAATTAAGTAATACCCATTTTATTCTATTCCTCATCTATTCTATTTTTAAGAATAACTATTTCATTCCTTATATATCTTAGCAGGTTAGTCAAACGCCCCAGATAGTGATTAAGTATTGTTAGTATAAAAGATTATCACAGTTATGCATACTTCCTATTTAATTAATGTTTCTATAATATTTTATGGTAAAGTTATATGACAAATTACAAAATCATATGTTAATACAAATCCAATTAGGAGAATAATTTCTAAACAAAGAATATGGGAACTCATTCTTTCATAATCTTAAGATGCTCATCAACACTTTCATATCAACTTTGTTTAACCAATTCAAACAAAATGTGCGGGTTAACTCATCATTAGCTGTAACTCATCCTCAGTGGGCTCCATGTAACTTCATCATCTAACTAAAACGTCCGTCAACTACTAAACCCTTTTGACTCCGTGAATGACGTTTTAAAAATTGGGTTAAATTAAAAAAATTTAATACTTAAAAAATTTAATTAATATTAAATTGTTATAAAATTAGTTAAAATTAAAAATTTTAAAATATGATTGAAACATTTTATCTTCTCCTACGAAAAAATTGCAGCTTAATTAAAAAAGAAACTATTAAATAAAAATAGTTAATTAATTTTAATTTATAAAATTAATTAATTTAAAAAATAACCGATTAATTAATAAATTAATCAATTTTTAATAATAAAATTATTAAATAAATTAATTTAAAATTTAAAATTTAAAATTAAACTAAAGCATCACTCCGTTCAAAATTTTTATATTGAATTTTTTAATGATTGGTATGATTAGAGTAGGGAACATGAAGCTAAAAGGTCCTTTGTTCAAATTTCGTTACTTACGCTCTCTTTATCGAATTTGTCATACAGGACTTGTCTAGTGCGAAATACTCAATTGACTTAATTTATAGATTATTATATAAATATAAAAATTTATCCAATATATATCTAAAGGATAGCTACTACAATATTCTCCGTTTCAAAAAAAAAAAGGAAAAGAAAGAGGGTGTGACTTCTCACCCACCTTATAGTAAAAGCTTTAAAGGGACTATATTGGCACACGACGTCGTTTAGGCCGTGCTGGCACCCCCAATGCTGCGACCGTTTTGGAAATGTAAGAAACCGTTAAACTAAAACATTATTAAGAATAGAAACTGAGGTAAATCAGAAAGCTGGTTGACTCTGTCTCATGGCTACTAGACATCACCGAGGATATTGAATTCTTCATTCTTTTTGAGCCTATAGATGCTGTTGTCATGACTCTATAGATATATCTTGCATTGAGAAGGAAGAGGTAAACAGAGAACAAGGAAGTTATGGGGTGGATTCCTTGTTCTGGTGCATCCTTCTCCAAGAAGAAAAAGGAGAAACCGACGACCCTGAACCAGAAGCCAATTGGTCAGATTAAACCCACTTCAGGTTTCTATTTTTATCCCCTGAAACATTGCTCGCTACATTTCTTGTGTGTTTCTACTTAACCATGGAGTTATAATACTCTGACCCTTGTACTGTGATTTAAAATCTGTTGGAATTGGATATAGGAATCGTAAAATTTCAGGGTTTTGGTGTTCCATTCTGAGTTTTTCTCGTTCCCTTATCCGGGTAGTTGTCTATTTGTCGGAAGTGGTTCCTTTGCAAGGTCAAAGGATGTTTTGAGATGTGACTGCCTGGTCACTGTTCATTCAGCTCTTCCTTAGTGATGTAGCAGACGCTTCTTATATATATGTTGAAGGGATGTTTTTTTTCATTTTATTTCAAACCTGTTTCAAATCCAACATTGCACCATTACTTCGGAAGGTAATTCTGATAAAATTCGGTTTTAGTTCTTATTTTATGTGTTGTTTGATTTAGAAGAATAGTGATACCCACTTTCTTGATGCTGATGTGAGTTTTTTGATTAATGAAACAATAAACTCGAGCTTGGTGCTTTCATGTTTCTTCTGATAAATGTTGGTTTTAGTTCTTATTTTTTCTTGTCATTGTTTCTGGATGCAGAGAGATCTGAGGTAGGTTCTGTTAGATTATTTAATGGCCCATGTGACTTATAGATTTGAGTTCCATGAATAGCACCCAAGATAATGGTTATTGGGTATTAAATGATGGATCTCAACATGGGTCAATAACCCTTTCCCTCTCTCTTTTAAAATGAACCAACATGATGGTTGGTGGAATGATATATAAGTTTTAGAAACTTATGAAAGGTTATCTTAACCATTTGAGAAAACCAATTTACAGAAGACAAAAGGTAGAGAGGGAATAAATCTTCATCAAGAACATTGCTAAACTATGGAGACAGGTTTGTCTTTATATGTTATTGTTCATCGATCCATGAAAGTATTTACAATTGGTATCAGAGCCATGGGTGTTGCATTATTGTTGTCTGCCATACACCATGATTGTTTGTGCTATTTGTGATAATGCATGATTTATTGTTTACGGAATATGTTTCTGCATAGAGCACGGTGTTGCATGATTAGTTATTTTACCGTGTATCATTTTGTATGATTCTGTATTTTATGGCATTACTTTCTTCGTTGCACTGCCATGAAAGGAATTCAGCAATAGAACACAGACAAAGATGTCTTGTTGTTATTTCTCGGATATTAAATGAATTTCATGCGCAATGCTTTATCAACATATTACACAAAATATGGATGAATGGTTATGAATGGAAACTTTCGGTGATGATATGTATTGTGTATGGGTTCTGTATTTGCTCTACAAGAAACGAAAAGCGAAACGACAGTAGAGAGGATCCAAACAACAATAACTGTAACATCGATTAAGGAGGCCTCTAAGCGTGGAGATCTAGATGGCATTGCAGCACAGATTTTTTCATTTGGTGAATTGGCTATAGCAACTAAGAACTTTAAGAAAGAATGTTTCTTGGGTGAAGGAGGCTTTGGAAGAGTATATAAAGGGCGTTTAGAAAGCATTAACGAGGTTTGTGAAGTTCCTTGCTTCTGAAATAAAGACTGAACTAGTCTTGATTCCGTGGTCAATAGTTTTTTATTCTACTCTAAAGGTGAAATTTCTGCAGAAGTTTCATGATATGAACTTATGAATTTCTGTTGGTAACAAACAGTTAAGAGTTCCAGTCATGCATGGGAAGGTAAGTCATAAAATGACCAAAATCTGAATCTGTTGTCGCAGGTAGTAGCCATCAAGCAACTTGATCGTAATGGCTTGCAAGGAAATAGGGAGTTCCTTGTTGAAGTATTGATGCTAAGTCTACTTCACCATCCTAATCTAGTAAACTTAATTGGTTATTGTGCTGATGGGGATCAAAGGCTATTGGTGTACGAGTATATGCCATTAGGATCATTGGAAGATCATTTACAAGGCAAGTATTTGTGACCAAACATTTCTTAGTCAGTTCCTATAGTTTTAATTTTATTCGAGTCTGAATTGTTTCATTTGCAGAGGTTTCATTTGGTAAGAAAGTACTTGATTGGAACACAAGAATGAAAATAGCTGCTGGGGCAGCCAAAGGATTGGAGTTCTTGCATGATAAAGCTAGCCCTCCTGTAATATACAGAGATTTAAAGTGCTCCAACATTTTGCTTGGTGAAGGGTATCATCCTAAGTTATCTGATTTTGGCTTGGCCAAACTTGGCCCTGTTGGGGATAACACACATGTATCTACACGAGTCATGGGTACCTATGGGTACTGTGCTCCAGAATATGCAATGACGGGTCAACTAACACTAAAATCAGATGTTTATAGCTTTGGAGTTGTTCTTCTGGAAATCATTACAGGAAGGAGAGCAATTGACTACTCCAAAGCTACAGGGGAGCAGAACCTTGTCGCTTGGGTAAGATCTCTCCTGAAAATTTTTCATATATATGTTTGTTCGTCAAAAACATTTCAGAGGATTCCCTTCTGCTGGCTCATGAAAATGCTTTATGTTTTTGGTTTTGATTGAAGGCAAGACCACTATTTAACGAACGCAGTAGGTTTTCGGACATGGCAGACCCGATGCTTCAAGGTAAGTATCCAGCAAGGGGATTGTATCAAGCTCTTGCTGTTGCAGCCATGTGTGTTCAAGAGCAGCCTAATATGCGACCTGTCATAGCTGATGTGGTCACAGCTTTAAGCTACCTTGCTTCTCAAGCATTTGATCCTCAAACACAGCAAGTCCAGAGTTCTCGCTTGGTCCCTGTCCCTGGCACCCCTCCCAGAACTCGAAGACAGGATAAACTCAACGGTCGTTGACAGAAGACAGAACAACGAGGCAATAAACTATGTTTTTGATCTTCTTTATTGCAAGTAGCTTGTATTCCTACTCCTAAGTGCGCTTTCTTCAGACTTGCACATCCCGGATTTACTTGAGAAGGTGATTAAGATCGCAACATTGGGTTCGAAGGCCAGGTTTCGTTGTCCCTTTCAAATTTTGTTCCACTCCAGATAATTCAGTCTATATTTGACTGCTGAATCTCGATTAACCTAAAACAATATTATGCATATACTTCGGTGTCCATAGGATTCATATGGGGTAGTTTCCTATAATCCTGCCGTGCCTATGCTAGAGTCGTTTCCAGGATTAGAGACTAAGCAGAATATTCTGCTAAGTTGTAATTGAATTGAAATTCAGGATTCAAAGGCAAATGGATATTGAAGAAGTTTCTATGGATTATCTTATATCCTTCTTTCTAAATAAGGTGGTTGAATTTGATGGCCACCATATTCTTCTTTATGCTGTTCCTCGTGGCTGCGGCATATAGGAAATATGTGCTTAACTTTAGTTCATTTCTCAAGGAAGATGCATAAATTCTGTGACAAACTTAATGGCATAAAGTCTCTGCACAAGGATAGTTTGTAACAACAGACTCTGTATAATGCTTCCTCTTCACCCAAAAACATACTGTATTCCAAAGTTCGATCATAATTTACATCAAGTTATCCAAAAAACGAGGATGATAAACGTCAAAAACAGTTGGTAAGGCATTGATATACAGCTGCTATACTCTCATTAGTTGGCATTGTCTTCAATCTTGCAGTCTTTTATCTTTGTTGTTGTTTTGGTTTAGCAAGGTCTTTGAATCTTTACCATCATTGCTGGAAGTACAGTCACTGGAGTCCTCATTAACTGGTTTACCCTGCGAGAAAGGAGATGTCAAGTCTTGAAGCTTTTCCATTGCAAGGAAATGAAAAAACTTGAAGAACACCTAGTAACCGTATACTTTGCAGTTCAATGTACTAAAAATCAAATAAAACCGCGCTTTCAGCATTTCAGAATATGAAAAGAACCTCTTTTTACCAATGTAAATGATTGCAATCACCTGAATTGGGTAGATGCAACAAAACTCACCTTGTTCCTGTCACGCCAACCAAGGCCGAATAAGCTAATCCTACTGGTGCTTGGATTGCGCATAGACCTATGACATGGAAACAAGGGTTGCTTGTAATGTGTAAAAGCAACCATGCTATAGACAAACTAACTTCACTGGGTACCAAATTGAGCAAGTAGTGAATAGAAATTGTTGGAAAACATAGTTTTAAAAGCAAAACTAGATGATGTGGAAGTGAGATGAAATGAAAAATCGGTAGTTAATTTCAACCGAGAACTGCATCCCGAGTCAAAACCACATAAGTAAATCGTGACTAGGTGATACTGTTAGATATTGGTGTATATTTCATATTAACATCCAGTAGCACCAAAAACATGCTCCAGAGCGCGTGGTTCGAATATTGGGATAATAATATTACCTCCGGTACAACAGCAGCAAGTTTGATCATACCAAACAAGAAGTTTTACCAGATAGAAGTTCCACAATACCACAGAGATCATTCAGCAATTAGTTTTCCAAGTTTATGAAGTACTTTACCCTGCCTAAGTCATTAGAACTATCCAAAGTTGTCCCTTTTATTGGATGGCTTACGTATGAGTAATCTGACAAGATAAAACTGTGTTGGCCTGTCAACATTCAGCAATTCACAAAATACTAGTTTTCCATGAGCTTCCCCTAGATTATTTCGGGGGTCAATAATGCTTTTTGGTAGGTAGACTAGTTGGCCTGTCAACATTCAGCAATTCACAAAATACTAGTTTTCCATGACCTTTCCCTAGATTATTTCGGGGGTCAATAATGCTTTTTGGTAGGTAGACTAGATATCAAGTATCTCACTGAGGCCTCTCAAGACCTTTCATGATATTTTTGTGTTTCTGTAGGCACTTGCTGAATTTGTCAAGAAGGGTACACAGTAAAATTTTTCATATTAGACTTAACAATGGCATTTATTTGCAGAAGAACTGTCCATCTTATATTCTATAGGCCTTCCAGTACAAGAGAGAACCTCAAAAGAAGCAATGAGGATGTCAAACAGATCATACCGAGGAGAAGATACTGCTCTAGCTTGGCCAGACTCATAGTGTATGGTGGCCTCCAGCATTGACTCTGCCATAACAACCCTCTTTTCCATCTGAGCAACTTTAGCCATAGCCTTATCATATTTTTCCTGGACACATTACATATCATTAGTACGAATTTGTGAAATTTCAAGATGAAAGTGAAGAATGAATTATCTCTACACGTGGTTTTAGGCTTTATTCATAGCCATGCAGTCGCCACAAGTAGGTGGGGAACGAAAAAGGATAAGGAGTTCAGCAAACCGCTTATAGACAAGAGTGCATATCAATTTTAACCGTTGTTCTTATCTTTTGAGTAATTCATTTAATGTAGAAATTCTCAACTTTCAGAACTATGCATAACATGAACAACCATATTGCCAGATCTTTCATACTTTGGCAAATTTGGACAAGATATAAATAATCCAAATTAAAGTAATAATTTCTTCAATTTATAAAATTGAATAATTTTTTTTTGTTAAAAAGAGATGACAATAACCTGAAGCACACATATTGCATTTTTCTGAGTGGATGCTGCTTGCTCAGCATTTAAACGGGCTTCTTCAGTTATTCGCTGTTCTTGCTCAACTCGCATAAGGACCTACAGCATTAGTGCACAGATTACTGCATGATGCAATGGCTGAAGACTTAACCATTCATCCACAAAGGATTCATATGTTAGGTGATCCAATCATGAAAACTAAAACCTGAAGCATTGCATATTCTTGTTCTTTCTTATCAGCAAGGGCCTGTCTCAGTTCAGCCACCTCTTGTTCCAACAGCTCAATCTGCAAACAATGCTAAGTTCCCTCAGCACATTGAATTGGAAGAGCTTGAGGAGAAAATGGAAGGCATGTCTATAAGGCATATATATAATAACATTTTTTCTTGTTTTTATTGCCAAAAAGCAGAATTAGTTCAATTTAGAGCATCTTAGTATCAGATTTCTCCCTGTTAATCAATGAATTGGGATGGAATACTAACTAATAGGGTTCAGTTGTTTAATTCGTCAACTTTATGAAATCAAGAAATACTTGTGGGAAAATGTATTCCAAAAGCCTGAAGCATGGATTAGAGAATGGTCAGAGACAAATCTTAAAGAGAAAAACTTCTATGCAAATATTCCTGCACACTAGTGACTTATAGATGCACGACGCTACAAAATCTAGATTATGATCCAAAAAGATTCAAGCGCAGAAAACACTTAAAAGCTTAGGAAAGGAGAGATGTATTTTGCATTTTCTTCAAAGTTTAAACCACCAAATCCATGTACTTTCTTAGGTAAATCAAATAAACCAAATGCTTCCAGTTAATTCAACTCTATGCACCTTTGCACTCAATTCCCGTCTATTATCTTCTTTAACCATCTCCATGAGTGCTGTCTCAAGCTCCTCAGCCCTAAGTACAGAAATAAAATGCATGAATATTGAAATTTCCATGTAAGAAACATCAAATTAGTCACACTACAAGCAATAAGGTTTATCAACAAGGAGTCATTCATAGCTGAAACTGATTGCTGCTCATTGTTTGTTATCAGATGCCGGCCAACAGAATAAGAAAGCCTTAGTGAAGCTATTTGATACAATAAGAGTATTAAAATGGAAGGCTGGATATGTGTATTTAGCAATTAAATAAGGAGGGAAAAAAACAAACGAATAAAAAAAAGATGATGCCATGGAAATAAAAATTTCAGCCAAGTATGATGCTTAAAGTTACACAAATGATGGTCAATCAGCAAACTGATTAGACAAGCAAAAAGGAGGATTCTGAAGCAACCACAGTTACTCTTAGCTTCCGTACTTTTTTTTATCATAAAGAAGCAATGTTCTCATCATTTTATCTACACCAGATGCAAGCCTCATAGAAAGTGCAATCAAATGTTTGATGGTCGTAGACAGTTAGATGCCACAAGAAAGCACCAACCTGAGTATTGCAGATCTTTTCTCATCCAACAACCTGCACAGTTCAACCTTCATCCAAACCACCTGCACAACAGCTGTTAATGGCTGAAATTTAAAATGAGTGCGAACAAGCCACATACATTTTCGCTTAGCTTAAGATTGACAGACTATTGCTCTGGTGATTTATCTAGCTTTCATGTTAACCATAAATGTCCTCCCATTGTGTAGTGAGTCATATGCCAAATTAATATTTCGCAGTCTGTGCCAAAAACATTGATTAATACTTATGACACGGCATCCAGGTACCATCGGATGTCTTGGATATAAATCCCTTGCATACTTAAAATTTGTGCCATAAAAATTCTTTATCTCACATGACCACATGATGTCTCCACTGGGAACAATTAAATCAACTGGGTCTGGTGAAAGATACTATGATAATCATTCTGTTTCAAAGGAAAATCAAGATCAATAAAACTAATTACTAGACTCTATAGCATCAAAATAAGCATCCAAGTATATGACTTACACATAAAGCACAAAAGGCAGCCTACTGCACATATAAGAAATACCTGCTCTTGGAGATCCGGTAAAGAATCTGCTTCTGAGTTGTTAGAAAGGCCACTGAGAAAATCATCTAGATTGGAGGAGCGTGTATTCAACTGGGACACTTCTCCTTCAACTATCTTTTCTTCTTCTACAAGGGGCACATGGTCATGCTTGAAACTGTACAGCTTTGATGCAAGCCCTTTGGAATCATTCCAAACTCTGCCCTTTTTAAACCTTTCTTCAACTATTTCGAGTATTGCTGGTCTATGTTTTTTTCTCATCTCTTGTAATCTAGCTTCAGTTACAGCCAAAAATCCCATACAGGCGGTCAAAACAAGCTGGCTGCTATCAAATGTTGATCCCACAAGATTTTGTAATAAAGTAATCGCATCCCCCGCATCCTTAGTTGTAAGTAATGCTGGACCTGGCAGTTGTGTGGCGTAGAGTCATGTTTTTTAAAGTAATTCTAATCATAAAGAAAGTGAGGTACTAAGAAAAGTTTAATCTCAAAATATATCAAATTAACATCATTCTTTATGTTCCTTATATTAAACATACTGTATAACTCCATCAAAGCAAGTGCAGTTCGGAAAAGCATTACACGATTTCCTTCAAATAGCAGAACATCCCAGATTCTGAGAACTGGAGAGAAAAGAGCCAATTAGAAGAGTTCCACATTGATTTTGAAACACGATATTGGAGCAAGTTATTTTAGCGGACCAAAATAAGTTGGTCTAAAGCTTAAACTAAACCAGCCTACCGCTTTCCCAAGGAAGCATGTTGACAAAAATTGAAAGGAACCAAGGTCCAGATAACCAAGTCACCTGCACTCCCAAGTAATCCAGGTGATTAACTGCACCAAAACACCATTGCAATGAAAAACACTATCCAAATTACTTTGCCTATGTAAAGAATTGCAAAATTACAAAAGATGTTTGAGGAAAAAACGACTACCCAATTTAGGAAATCTTTCACGCATTAACTCCTCAAAAACAAGTTGGTCCACCTAAAAACATGAGAATATTTTATGTATAGGGTTCACCGTGCAAATAGAAATCTAATGAAGATAACAATATATGACGGTGCAGATAGAAGAATGCTCTGTGCAAGAAATTTTGATGAACCACACCTGAGATTCTATCATCTCCTCTGTATAGTAGCCATCAAAATATTCATCAATTATGCCCACAAAAGTCCTGAAAAAACAAAGCACTACTCAAATTGAGTTGCACGGTTATACTTTGTGTTCATATATGATGGATACCTAAGCTTATCAGTTATGCCTCACACGACTGCTATAAAGAATAGTCAAAATTGAGTTCATGATCTTGTTGAGAAAAAGGATCCCTGTTATCAATTTTATCAATTGTTTAATACTTATTTCCAGTTTGAATATCTTGTATGGGTTACGATAATACCCCAAGATTCTAGATTGACCTTATTTATTAGACAAAACTTAAGAATTCTCAAAATCAGTACTTTTACTTTTGGGAGTTTGGGAGGCGGGGGGGCGGGGGGTTGGGGGGGGATTCGAGGCGAAGGAAAAAAACTGAGCTTCTACCAGAGAATATGATCTATGCTCTTCATGCTACAAAATGTCACCTTATATGCTTTACTTAATAAAATATCCACATTCAGCTAAAGTATTCATATCTAGAGCAATAGTGATAAGATAAGCTCCATAGACATACCAAAATGCATTCTCCTCAGGCATCAGAAGTAACAACAAGCCAGCAAAGAAATTCATGGCCTGCAAATATATACCTGATGAGGTGAATAAAAAGAATGTTGCAACCAGTTATCTAATAAAAACCCATCGCATTTATCAGGAACAAGAAAAACAACAGATTTCTATTAGAAAGGTAGAGGAGAATAGTAATAATAATAGATAAGATTCAAAATTCTAGTGGAAAATAAGAACACAGCTCGATTAGAGTTAGAAAGAAAGCAACACTGAATTCTAGAAGATACACCAGCAAATACAACTAACCTGACAATACCCAACAGAGGGGTTATGCTTAGCATATGCTAAAAGTAAGCGCCTCAAGGAATCCCTACCATGATCATCCAAAGCAGGATGCCCTGGGAAGGTTCGAGGAATGTCCTGAAAAGTAAACACAAAATCATTCCAGGAGAAAAGTGAATAAAAATCCAAAGCAAAAGAAGTAGAACCTACAAATTTAACAGATTTCAACGATAAAGTCCAAGGCGCATGCATCTAGACCTTCTCAATCTGCCTTTTCCATTTTACGGGCACCCCATTGCTTTCACCAACATTAAGTTCTTCAGCCAGCAACTCCTCATAATATCTCTCCACTCGGCGTGCCTTTACACCAACAAAAGCTTGCCACACCTACGATGGCAGGATGTATATGAAAAAGTATCTAGAGGAAAGTAAGAACTTGCTAAACATCTATATAATAATCAGATCAACTTTACCTCGCCCCTGAGATCCTTTGGCACTCCCCCATGAACAAGAAACTCAAGTTCTTCTTTCCAAGGAAAAAAAGGTTCTTTAGTGGATTCAGTGTTTTCACTACTTGTCTCTGCAGATGTACTAAAGTTCTCATCTAAAATCTCTTTAACACAAATCTCCTCCTCAACATCCTCTTCCGTCTGAGATTCCATCTCTTTTGGTAGTGGAAGATGGCCTCCAGCTTTAGCAATATGCAAGTTTTTCATTTCCTTTGAATCCTTCACACGAAAACTCATTAGGTTCTCTATGGCATGAAGGGATGGTCTAATCAAAGACCATTTTTTAATCTTACTAGCCTTTGTTTCTTTTGAATGACTATCCTCCTTTCGTACTTCTGAAGGTGGCACCTCTTTGATGAGTTTCTCTGAAAACTGGGCCCCTTTTTGTGAGTCTTCCAAATTCTGAAGATCTCGTGGTTCTGCTGACTGCACCTCTATTTTGGGTTCCTCTGAAAGTTGCACCTCCTGTTGTGGTTGTTCTGAATGCTGAGCTTCTTTTCCAGGTTCCTCCAAAAGTTGGACTTCGTTTTGTGGTTCTTTTGAAGACTGAACCTCGTTCTTAAGTTCCTCCATGCATTGGACCTCCTCTTTGCCTTCCTCTGAAAGTTGCACGACCGTTTCAGGGCCACATTTTGTTGCACCATCAGAATCAGATGTCTTCCCACTTGAATAATCCCCCTCCCTGCCACGGTTTGAGACACTTTCTAATGCACACTCAGTTGTTTCACCCTGTGATTTCTCCTTGCATTCCTCCTCACACGAGCAAGACTGACCATATTCCAATTGACGGTCAAGGAAGTTTTTCCACTTACTGGATCTTTCACCTTCCTCCTCCTGATTTCAAGAATATATCATGTAAGTAAGAGAGAAAAAAACGCTTTTACCTACAACGCTCTTGGGCAATTAATGTCAACCATAGATGCATGCTAAAATCCAGAAATACCATTTGAAGAATTCTTCTTCACGAAGCATGAGCATAACATAGGAAGCATACTTGCACTAGCTATAGAAAGTTAGTGTCTCTTTAGAGCTGATATTTTGTTTTGCAACAGTTGGTTGATTGGTTAATTCCATTTTTATAATTCTTTGCAAGCGTAAAGATTTTGAACAATAACTAGATTTTCAGTACTATACCAACTTGGCATAGGGCAGATTGGCTAAATTGGCTTTAGCTATATCAACTTCCACAAAACATACAATAGGGGATTTGCTACCCAGTTACCTTGTAGATGCTCACGTACTCTCTGTATCTTTCTATGTGTTGAGGTCTCAAAGCAAATCCATAGGAGTCCCTGTATTAAACAAAAAAATTTTGAATCTAGTTTTGATCAATATATACCCAATTAAGTTCATAAATACTGTAAACACGCATGGCCACAAATAAGAAGCATGGTTAAACAAAATATAACATTTCAAAATATAAAGTGTGGAAGAGGGAAGACAACTCATGTCCAATCTGACTTGCCTGGATTCAACCTCCAATGTACGCCTACTTAACAAGGACAACAACATACTTTACAAAGGCTTCCAATTCTACTGCCCATAGCTTTCTGCCTATTTTCACCAACAGAAGAGTTCTAATCCTCCATTTTACTTAATAGTTAAACTTCATACACCTAAAATGCACCCCACGGTCACCTATCCCTCAAACACATAACGATCACAAAAAAAGATTGCATCTTTTTGAGTTTAACACGATCGAATGAAACCCCAAAACTTTTAGAAAATAAATCAGTCCCCAAGTATCAATTTCATCTTAAAAACTGCATGCAAAGCAACATTTTGAGCTATGAACTAAAGTAATATGACCCATCAAGCCACCACCACCACTCCAACAACAAGTATCCCCTGTATGAGTTCTCAGATCATTAAGAAAAAACCGGCAGAAGTTTTCAAAGAAGTAGAGAAACTTAAGCTCTAAAAGACACGTTTACATGCAAGAATTTTTCAAAAAATAAATAAATAAAAACGGAACTAATGCTTATGAACAGTGTTATGTCGTGTCTACCTCCTCCGGTGTTCTACAAGGAAGGCCTTGTTGTCCGCCATGTCTGGCTTCGTCCACTGAAAGGGTTGTTAGTGTCTGAAGATTCGGGAAATCCAAGGATGTTCCTTTAATTTCTGCTAACTGAATAAAAGTTATGATCTTTCTACAGGTTCGTTTCATTCTTTTCCATTTCTAGTCGTTACCAAGCAATTAAATGATGGTCAGTCACGTGTTAAACTTTGGCGGGTTCTCGCTTCTCAGTCTCAATCGCAGTTGCAGGGTGGGATTTGCTAAAACGACGTGTGCTTTCACTGTAAAATGTTGATGAATGGTTACCACGTGGAGGGCAGTTTGTGAGGAAAGTTGCGATTGCCACGTAACTAATCACATTATGAAATTTACAAATTCAGCTCAACAATAATTGTTATTGTTATTTTTATTTTTAGTTTTTAACTTTTAAAAATTTTTATTTAAGTTTTTGCACTCAATTTAAAAATATATTTTATTAATATTATTGACAGAACTTATGAAAACTAACATTTAAAAAATTGAAGAAAAGTTTTTTATCAAAATAATATTTTAACTTTTTATATCGAATACATTGGTGATTATATATATTACATATAATTACATATTTATTTTTTAAATTTTAAATACTTAGTTAGAATTTTAAAAAATTTAACACTAAAATTATAAATTATAAAAGTTTAAAAGTTTTAGAACTTTATAATCTATTTTTCTTTTTATAAGGTAAAAGAACTATGAAATCAAATTGAGCTACATTTAATTCTTAGGTGACGGAATGAGAGTGTGATTACTAATTTAAGTATGTCAATAGGTCAAGTTCAGGCCAAAACCCGACAGGGTCGTAGATGGCCCAACCCTACCAAACTAAATTATTAATTTTTTAAGAAAATAAAAAGATGTCGTTTTTTGCAAAGCGATTTCATTTTGTCATTATCTGTCGAGCCTTGAGCCGGGCCTAGGTAGCTATGGTCTAAAATACCAAACCCAAGGCTTAGTTAACCTAAGCTTGACTTATCGACTACAAGTCTGGCTGAGCAGGCCAAAATTGCCATCTATACTAATCCAGTGCACCTTCCGTTTTGTACACTCTTGAAATCTCACATTAATTAATAATCTATTGTTTTCTATTTCTATTTTTAAATTAAGTAAAAATTATTTATTTGAGTTTTTAATTTTTTTGATTGAGTTCTTTCTATTTTTAAAATCTATGAAAATCATCTGTTTCTATTTTTTCATATTCTAATTTTTAATTATTTAATATTAATTATGTTTCTATTTTTCATATTTTAATTTACTATCAACTAAATATATATTACTTGATTATTTAATATTAATTATGAATAAAAATTATGAATAATTTAATTCAATATTATATATTCAATTAATTAAAATTAATAGTAATAAAAATTATGAGTAATTTTATTTTATTTAATAATTTATTTAATTTTATATTAAAATTCAAAAAAATTAATTTAATAGTTATAATATATTAGAAATAATTATTAATTTTTAAATCATTTATTTTAATATAATAAAATAAATTTTATTAATAAACATTACATAAAAGACTAAAACAATTTTAATTAATTAAAATTTTATTTAATATATAATTATCATCAGCAATAAAAATATAACTATAATAATATTAACAAAAAAGGCTTTTATTTTTATTTAAAACACAGAAACTAAAACTAAAAATTAAAAATCACAATAAAAAAACTCATTAAGATTTTAAGTCACTAGACAAGGATACAATACCAGTAGTGTCATCAACCACATATCAATATGGTTTATATTTAGTACAACCCAACACAATTTTCCCTGCCAACTAATACTGTTCAGTAACAGAGAACCCTTATTCTATACTTATAAACTGGTGACCCGCTCACTGCCCCTGCAATGGAAAACATTCAGAAACGACTAGTTAGAAGAACTGACATGAGCTTGATCATGGTACTAAACTATCTACGACCAGAGGTTTACCAAGAAGTACTTCGTGTAAGTCTCAACTACTTCCTTAGGGTCAGCTTTCTTTGTCTGCTTGTAAGCCTCAACCTTGTTCATCTCCTGCACCAAAATATTTAAAGAAAGGAGAAGTTAACAGGAACCTCCATTGCAATATATATCGGTCGCTCTACCATAAAACAATGCGATTTTCGCTGGCTTTTATACATCTTGAGTTCATCTAGAGTGTCCTTTCTGATTCCAATATTCCGAAATTTTACCAAAATCTACCAACCATACTTTCTGAAAGTTTAACAAGTCAACTTTGTATCCAAACTTTGGACTAT
>JANQAP020000115.1:1866966-1879690 GCA_026874005.2 Erythroxylum coriaceum
TTGTATATAATTAATAATAAAATAATAAAACTTTTATTAAAATTTTTATTATTTTAAAATAAAAATATATAAAAATTATTTGTCACGATTGTGCGTAACTTTTTAATTGGACATGATTTCTGTTTTTTTAATACATAGGAAGGCAAAAACTGAAATGACAATAAACTTCAGTTCAATCGAAAGTTTGACCTCGGCGATATACAGTTCCGTGTCGATATGAGAAGATAAAAGACATCGAGGTTGGTGGAGGATCTGTAAGAACGTGCATTCCTGAGTGGACTCGCATAGCTGCAGCTGCCATGCTATCGGCGCTTTTGTTCCCCTCCCGATAGACGTGTTGAATCTTCACCTCCCAATTGCGCTCCATCAACGCTCGGATATCCTGAACCAAAAAAAGAGTCTCAGTCAGTACACAGCCGGAAGAGGAAAGGATATTTATGACCTCGAGTGAGTCTCCTTTCAATATGATCTTCCGATAGCCTTGGTCCCACGCCACTTGAAGCCCCCCTTAAACTCTCTTTAGTTCAGCAACCAGTGGCAGGCATGCCTCAAACTTTAGTAGAAAGCCCCCACACCACTGGCCATGACAGTCTTGAAGCAGCCCCCCTGCCGTACTGTCAACGGAACCAGAAGACATCGCGCCATCGATGTTAATTTTAATCCAGCCCGCCGGTGGAGGGATCCAGTGTACCGGGGCCCCTATCGGCAGTCCTTGTGGGTTAGTTACTCAACTCGTCACTGCGTAGGCCTGACTGATCCAAGACACATACCCTAAAACGATGTGATGTCCCTCATCTGGCCACTCAAATCCCTCCTCGAAGATACATTTATTGCGTCATTGCCATAGGTACCAACAGGAGACCCCAAAGATGACTGCCCAATCGACCCCTGCCATAGTGCTGTGGTTTGTCAGGTTGTATTGGAGCCACTGTTCTACGGGCTCCTGGTAGAAAGTTGCCACGTGCAAACCAGGGGACCATTTCTGCCAATAGTTCTGAAACCTACGACAATCACGAAAAGCGTGCAAAGTGGTCTCTTCTTGCCAACAATGGGGACAGCTATCGGGGCTATGTGTCGAAGGACCCGCTGATGATTGGTCAGAAGTTTGTTGTATGCTAATAGCCACAGAAAGGATCGAATCCGCTGCGGCCCTGGCCACTTCCAGATGATAGTCCATATTTGATTTTGGGTCGCTGAATCGGCCGCAGTGATTAACTCATACGCAGACTCGACTGTGAACTTGCCATATTGACCTGGGCCCCAGACGAAATGATCGGCTTCCTCGTCAGTTGCTGGAGGCCGGATAGTCGCGAGTGCCAGGCATAGCTGGGCGGGAAGATATAGAGTGCTCAAATCCCATTTCCAAGCGCTAGCATCCCCCACAAGCTCGGTCACATACATGGACAGCATCCTTTCAGGAAGAGGGCTTACTGTCTCATTTATTAGTGGACCCCAGTTGGGCAACCATTGGTCCAGCCAAAACTTGATCCGTTGCCCGTTACCCAATTTCCATCGGATGTCGTGTCGAACATGAGCCCACGTCGCTGCGATCCCACGCCAAATGATTGACGTCCCAGTTGTAGGCAGTAAGTGAGGGATGTGGGGAACATTTAGCCGATATTTGGCTTTAAGTACCTGTGCCCATAAAGCTGTGAGTTTGGTGAGCAAGGCTCATCCTAATTTAGTGAGGAAGGTATCATTGGTTGCTCGAATGCATTTTATATCTAGTCCCCCGGTTTTTTTTGGCCGACATACAGCTTCCCAGTTGACTAAGTGGGTTGACTGCTTCTCATTAGTGGTCCCCCAAATGAAGGACCGCATGATTTTCTCCAATTCATCACAGAGATGTCTAGGTAGCCTCACAGTTTGCATAGTGTAAAGGGGGGTCGAGGAAATCACGAACTGGGTGAGGGTCACACGACCGGGGAGAGATAATTCCTTGGCTCTCCAGCCCGCTAGGCGTTGCTGGACCCTATCAATGATATACTGATAGGTATTCCTCGTGATGCATTCATGGATCAACGGGACCCCTAAATACTTACCCAAATTAGTCATACTCTGTATGTTCAAGGAGCGGCTAAGGCTACATTCTAGTGCGGGCGGCACATTCGGTAAGAAGTAAATGTAGGTTTTTGCATGACTCACCCTCTGCCCTAACACGCCGCAAAAATGCTCCAAGATGGACAAGACCCCTTCCACCTGTTCCACCGAAGCTTCTCCAAACAGGACTAGATCGTCCGCAAAAAATAGGAGTGATATGGCTAGCCCTTGTCTGTTCAATGTAAACGGTTTCCACTGACCTTGACCCACCGCTTAGGTAATAAGATGGCCCAGACGTTCCAGACAAAGAACGAAAATGTATGGGGATAAAGGGTCCCCTTGTCGGATGCCACGTGAAGGGAGAAAGTGGTCAGATAGCTGTCCATTCCATGCAACTTGCATTGATACCGTAGTAATACACTTCATAATGAGGTGGAGGAACGTGGGGGGGATCCCGATGTCCTGGAGGGTAGTGTGTATGAAAGGCCACTGCAGATGGTCGTAAGCTTTTTCCAAGTCTACTTTTAACCCGAAGTACCCAGTCTTACCCTTCTTCTTCCGCATCGAATGAATTATTTCCTGGGCAATGATGATATTATCAAGGATATGCCTCTCCGGAATGAAGCTGCACTGGGTATTGGTCACTAAATGAGAGAGGTAGGGCTTCAGTCGGTTAATAATAACTTTTGAGATGGTCTTATACATTACTGAATAGAGACTGATCGGTCAAAAGTGGGTGATATACTTCGGGGACGGTATTTTAGGAATGAGGCCGAGGATGGTATGGTTCAACTCTTGTTCCCATACTTCCTCCCGAAATATTTTCTACACGAAAGAAATCATCTCAGGGCCCACCGTACCCCACTGGGACTGAAAAAATAGCATCGTGAAAACATCAAATCCTGGGGCTTTGTTCAGGTTCATCCCAAAAATTGTCGACCGAATTTCGTGCGCTTGTACTAGTTGGCCTAGTTCTGTAATCTATGCCTCCGTTAACAGGGGGAAAGCTCTGGGTGTGGCGAGAGACTGAGTGGGACCGGATTCAATGGTATAAAGTTGAGCAAAATAATTCCAGACTAGGTTACGCAATTCAACTGCATCATTGATTTCCGTATTATGTTGGTCAAAAAGGTGCTCCACCGATAATTTCTTTCGCTTGGTCATAGTAACCGTATGATAATATCTTGTATTGCGATCACCCTGCACTATCCAGTCACACTGAGCTTTTTGATGCCAATACATCTCCTCCTCACACAACACTTGGACTAGATCCCCACTAAGCTTGGTCTCCAAGGCTAGCAAGGACTCTGACTCCTCCCGCTGCAGCGCTCGCTGGATGCCTTCTAACCTTGCCTGCAGTAGTCGTTTGCGATGGAAGATATTCCCAAAAACTGTTTTGTTCCACAGCTTAAGTTGGTCGGAAAATTTGGATAATGAGTTAGCGAATGACATATCATGGGGGAGCCAGTGTTCCTCGACCAGGTTAGGAAAATCGGCATGCGTAAGCCATGCCGCTTGGAACCGGAATGGGTTTTGGCCGACGATTCGTCGATCCGGTCGAAGGAAGTGAACCAGCAGGGGCTTGTGATCTGAACCTAAAAACAGAAGATGGTGATTAACCGTGTGTGGGAAAAGGTCCATCCAAGCCGATGATTCGAAAGCGCGGTCAAGTCGAGCTTGTATGTTTCCCTACCTCCATGTAAATCTAGAACCGACATATCCAAAATCATGAAGGCCGCTCTCATGAACCCAATCGCGAAATGCTTTGCAGACTACTGTCGTGTGCGGGCCCCCCCTAATTTATCCCCAATCGTTAATTTCGCATTGAAATCCCCACCGACAAGCCAAGGTCTTGTAATGAAAAGTCCTATACCCTGCAACAGATGTCACAGGAATTTTTGGGTTGATTGTTGGGGACTGCATAAACAGCCGAGAGTTCAAACGAATATGATTGGTACTCAATGATGGCATGGATCAGTTGTTTATGAGCCAAGGCAATCGATATGGTAAACTCCTTTTTTCATAGGAGCCAAATCCCACCAGTGAATCCTTCGGCATCGACACGGAATGAAAAGTCAAAACCTAGTTGATTAATGACTGCTTGTGCACGTTTCCCACTAATGCGAGTTTCAACTAGTGCGACTAAACCTGGCCGATACTGTCGAATGTAATCCCTTAGGATGGTGAGGAACCATGATCCCCCGGCCCCTTGACAATTCCAAAAGAGGACCGACATAGGAAAATCTGAAATTAGCACCCCACATTCATGGGGGTGCCGAAATTACGTCCGACTCCATACTCGTGTCTTCAGCTTGGTTCTGGGGCCCTATTACATTGGCCAGCCTTTGCTCAGCCAAATAATCCATCAGTCGGGAGTCATTGTCTCCTCTATCCGGGGGTTCGGATGGGGGAAGGGTGTTGACGGGTTCGATGGTTGTAGGGCAGTCCGCGTTCCTCTCAATACCTTCCATGATGTGCCCGCGTGCTTCCTCGACTCCTGCCGGGCCCTCAGCGTGCGTCGCATATAACACTTCCTGATGAGAGCTAATGGTCACGAGTTTATGTTAGGCAGTAGGGGTGGGTTGCAGTGGGGTAGGAATTATTGAGCTAAAAAATTTCAATGTGGGCTGAGCTGGGCTGGTGTGACCTTTTGTCTTGTGGCCCACGTGTTTCGCCTTGCCAGCAGATCGTTGTTTCTGCCTTGGCCCATAGGATTGGAAGCCCAGCCCATGAGCTGTTCGATTCACGTCTAGCCTTAAGAGGCCTTGCAGTTCCAGCGTGGAGAACGATGTCGTGTGCAGGTTGGGAGTGGTGAAAATCGAAAGATTCTGCTCTGAGGCGTCTGTGTCTTCCATCAGCGCTTCGTACCTGGAGCCTCGCGTCAGGTCGCGTGTGTTCGAGGGGTTAGGTTGGCTCGTAGGCGAACGTTGGTGGACAGGACGTGGTTTCGACCATTGGACTTGGATCCACGGTCCAAAACCTGTATCTGACGTGTCGCAGCTCGTGGTGGGGTGGGTGCCACTAATACTGCCGTGGCTCAGCGGTGTCCGCTCAACCCCTTGTCCCGAGCCACCTCTGTTTACAGCGACGACTCTGGCACTAAGGTTGGTAGGAGGGGGAGGATTGCATTTCCCAGTATCGTGGTCGACCATCTCGCACCGATGTCAGATCTGGGAGAGTCCTTCATACGCGATCCGAACCGTCTCACCATCGAGTTCCATTATGGGTCGAAAAGGTGAGCTTAGATCGATATCTATGGCTATTCATACAAAGTTGCCCCTATGTGTTTGCAAAGTTGCTTCATCGATTTTGACCGTGTTTCCCAGCAGGTTACCAAGAGCCTCAAGTATTCGGGGGTGATAGCGGGCGATGGGAAGGTCCGGGAAACGAACCCAGACTACTGCGCATTGAGTTGTGCCTTGGGCTGGCTGGAATCCCGGGGTCCACCGTTGAACCGAAAAGGCGTGTCCAAAGATGATCCATGGTCCGTGGGTTAAGGCGTTCAGGTAATCAGTTTCGGTTTTGAATTTGATCAGGTAAAAATCATAGCGTTAAACCTCTTACAACAATCATTTTAATATCAAGGGTATAATAGTCATTTATTATACATTACATTACATTCCATCCATCTTCCAAACAATGTTTCACTACATTACATTATGAACCCTTCCATTCTTCCTAAACAACTTTTCACTATATTGCATTCTATTCCATTATAAAATGTTCCCTTCCGTTTCATTCTGTTCCGTTTCGTTCCATTAATTAACATCTAACCAAACAAGCCCTTAGTCGGCCTTCTCCTGGATGTGAACCTCTGCATTGTGGAAGTAACATGATTAGAAGCTCCACTATCTAACCACCAAGAACTTGATGTGGTTATTGCTACATTGGATTCATAAATCATATAGGCTGAGGAGTTACCTGATAATTCCTACTTAACCTTTCACAACTTGTATTTCGGGCAATCGACCTTTTTATGCCTCTTCTTCTTATAGAAGAAGCACCTCATACCCTTTGTGTCAAGTGGGCCCTTAACAATGCTGGACTATCTAGTCTGAATCTGTGGAGAGGGTTTAGGTTTCTTACCCTTACCCTTAGGCTATTGGGGTTTAGCATTCCCCTTACCTTTGACAGCTGAAAACAATGCTGTATGAGGAGAACTCTTATCTTTTCCTCAACTGCAGCACACGGGGAAATCAAGGCATTGATGTCCCAATTCTCTTCTTGAGAGATATAGGAGATAGCCAACATCTCAAACTCTCGAGGGAGAGTATTTAGTGCCTGATGCACTATGAGCGTGTTAGAAATAGGTATATCTAGTGCCTTCAGCTTGCTCTGAAGGTGAACCATCCTGATAATATACTCTCTAACGCCTCCTTCTCCTATATATCTCATGGAGAGCAACTCTTTAATCAAGGTGCTCTGCTCTGCATGAGAAGATATCTTGTGCCTCTGGGAAATGTTATCCATAAACTCCTTCCTTATGACCGTATCCCTTAATCCACTGAGCAAATGATCTGGGATCGACCTCTTGATGGTCAAATAACACATTCTATTTGACCACTCCCAGATTGCCATTGCTACTTTATCAGCTTCCAAGCTGATATCAGTAAGTGGAGAAGGCCTCTTAATATACATCGCTATGTTGACATCATCCATCTCTGGGGCAAACTCAACATCCTTCTTCCACTTCTTGAAATTAAAACCAGTTAAGGTCTCAATCATGTCAGCATTGTTATTTACAAAAAGGGTGACTATAAAATAGTGTTAAGTTGTCATTTTGCATGCATTTGGTATATAAATCTCTCTCATATGTTGAAATTATTATGCGAAATTGATGAATTTGTCTCTTAATTGTTCTCAAATGATTTTCAACACTGAAAAGATGAAATTGAATTAAAAAGATGCAAAAGAAACAAAGAAACAAAGAAAATTCCAGATTGTCAGCAAATTTAGTGACTAGACGTGGCCACGTGCAAGGATGAAAACCATCTGCAGATTCTGTTTTTAAATTCAAATCTGATTCGTTTGAGATTTTTATAATCTTGGAAGATCAGATTGCTGAAGATCTGCAACTTGAATTGGGAATAAGGATTATCTGCTGAAGATTATGAGAAGGAGGAGAAAGGAATTCGAAAAAGCATAGAAAGGGAGTTGGCATTACTGTTCACGGCAGATCACTTTAGGGGAAGAGTTTACGTTTCTGCATTCTCTTCTTCTAGTTGTCTCGACAGCCATAGTTTTATGATAGTTTTATCTTTTTCTGCAGGTTTTTCAAGAGGAGCAATTAGTATTAGATAGTTTTATAATTTCTGCAGTATTTTCTAGGAGTTTAGTTGATGTTTCTGCATTTTTCTTCTAAGTATTTTCGGATCTTCTAGGAAAAGACCAGGGATGGAGACTATTTATTTTATTATTTCTTTGTTGAATTTCACTTTCGTTATGAGTAGCTAAATTCCTTTTCTTGGTTAAGGGGAACTATGTTATCATCTACTATATGTGAGCTGTTTCAATAAAGTTTGTTTTGTTGATGAACATTGAGTGTCTTCCGAATTATTTTTCTAATTGAATTGATTGAATTTCTAGGTGCGCAACTAGGAATTGATTCGTTTAATAGCTAGATTAATGAAATATGATGTTTAGTTTTGTTAATCACAAGTAGCAATTAGGATTACCTTCTTTACGTTAGAGTGGGAAATTATAAGAATATACCCATCTTGATTAAATTCATGTCGTACATGTGTTATCTTGTTCGTTGGTTTCTTAGTTCTTAAAGCTATTATTCAATTGAACCTACGATTGTGTCTAGGTTGTTAATTAATAAGAATGCTTAGAATATATGCTTCTAGTCATTTACACTTAAGAGAAAACATCCCATAATGAATGTTTATTGATGAATTGAATTTTATATCAAGGATCCATTTTAGTGTGATAACATCGGTGACTCGAAACTAAGGTTTATCTATTAAATTTTCAGATCCAATTACTTTTGTTAATTTTCGATTTTTGATTTCTACATTCTTAAATTTACGTGAATTGAAAACCCCCCCCCCCTTCGTTACTTGATTTTGGTTTTGAACTCGTAGAATATTTTTCGTTAAAATTTCTCGTGGGAATGATACCTACTTTCTACTACTACATTAATTTGTATTGACGAAAGTTGGTTTCTTTTTAATTTAGTTGCAGGCGACAGCAATACCAAATTTTGACACCGTTGCCGGGAAATTTTTGACAGTTTATGTACGTTACGCGTTTGAATCAATCAGAAAATTTGTAGTATAATCCTGAAATTGAGAAAACAGCAAAGGCACTACGAAAACAAACGAAACAGTAGCAACAAGTGCAGAAAATGGAACGTATGGCAGGAAACCGCACCCTTCGCGAGCTAGCCGCGCCCACAGATGCTCAACAGCCCCAATGCATTAATTTTCCAAATTTAGGTGATAACAATACTTTTGAATTAAAATCTGGGCTAATTCATTTATTACCTATTTTCAGGGGCCTATCGGGAGAAGATCCGTACAAACACTTGAAGGAATTCGATGTAGTTTGCATGGGAATGAAGCCGACGAATGTGACGGAAGAGCAAATTAAACTAAGTGCTTTTCCATTTTCTCTCAAGGATGATGCTCAAGATTGGTTGTACTATTCAGCCGGAGAAAACGTGCAAACATGGGCTGAAATGAAGAGGCTCTTCTTTGAGAAATATTTTTCAGCATTAAGAGCAGCCAACATTTGGAAGGAAATTTGTGGAATTCAACAACATATGGGAGAGACACTTTACGAGTATTAGGAAAGATTCAAGAAACTTTGCGCCAGTTGTCCACACCACCAAATAACCGATCAGCTATTAATCCGATACTTCTACAAAGGACTTTCGCTCATGGATAGGAGTATGATTGACGCTGCAAGCGGTAGCGCCTTAGTTGACAAAACACCGACAGCTGCAAAGGATTTGATCGCAAACATGGCTTCCAATACCCAACAATTCTGAGTACGTACTGGGCATGGAACAAAAGTCGTGAGTGAGGTGAATGTGACCACATTGGAGAAAAGATTGGATGACCTTACTTCTTTGGTGTGACAAATTGCGGTTACGAAGAAAGAAGAAGCAAAAATATTTGGAATCTGTTCAATGTTAGGACATTTTACTAATGCATGTCTGGTTTTGCACGATGAAAACACAAAACATATGAATGCCGTGGGAGGTTTCGCTGGACCGAATCAAAGGAAGTACGACTTATTTTCCAATACCTACAATCCGGGGTGGCGCGATCACCCGAATTTGTGTTATGGAAATCCTCAAGAACAGCAAGCACCCACAAATTTCCAGCAGTATAGGCAACCGTATGTGCCTCGACAACATCAAAATGTCACAAGAAATTTCGACAGTAAGCCATCTTTGGAAGAAATAGTTCAATATTTGGCCACTAATACTTTGACATTTCAGCAGAATACTAAAGCAAGTATTAGAAATATTGAAAATCAAATGAGCCAAATGGCAACTGCCATAAATCGATTGGAGACACAAAATTTCAGGAATTCTCCAGCACAACCAGAGATTAATCCTAAACAAAGTACGAAAGCTATCACATTGCGGAGTGGTAAGGAATTGCAAGAACCACTTCCAAAAATTGCTAAAAGAGAGATAGAAGAAGAAGTGACGCAAAAGGCCTCCACACAATAAAAAAATACACAAGCACCTATTCAGAAAATGGTGATGCCACCCCTTTTTCTAAGTCGATTTGCCAAAGCAAAGAAGGAAGAGCAAAAAAAGGAAATATAGGAGACTTTCAGAAAAATTCTGGTAAATATTCCTCTTCTTGATGCGATTAAACAGATTCCACAGTATGCGAAATTCTTTAAAGAACTTTGCACTTCAAAGAGGAAATTAAAATTTGATGAGAAAGTGCAATTGGGAGAGAACGTTTCAGCTATGTTGCAAAAGAAAAAACTTCCACTCAAGTTTCAAGACCCAGGTATGTTCACTATCCCATGTCAAATTGGTGATTTGCAAATTGAAAGAGCTATGTTAGATTTAGGTGCGTCTATCAATGTTATGCCATATGAAGTTTATAAATCTTTAAATGTTGGACCTCTTAAAGAAACTAATGTAGTGATTCAATTAGCATATCGCTCAAATGCTTATCCAAAGGGTGTGTTAGAAGACATTTTGGTTCAAGTAGAAAATATGCTTTTCCGGCTGATTTTTATATTTTACAGATGGGCACCAATCTTACATCTTCTTCCACTCTGATTTTATTCGATAGACCGTTCTTGAAAATGACTAAAATGAAAATTGATGTTCATGATGGATCATTAACTATGAAATTTGATGGCGAATTAATTAAGTTCAATATATATAATACCATGAAAATTCCGGATGATGAACAATCTATTGTTCTTGTGGGTTTTGTTGACACATGGGTACAGGAAAATTTAATTTTGAAGGATGAAGATGAGCTTGAAATAATCTTGGAAGTGGAAAATACATCACAGTGGCAAAGAAGTAAAGAATCGGTTGATCAAAGGGAGACGTTATTATGTATGGAGATAACTGAACCATTACTCCAGCAGCTGACGTGCGTGGAGATGTCCAGAAGTAATGCCAAGTTGCTATCGTCGTTAGTCCAGCCACCAAAGTTGGAGTTGAAGAGCTTGCCTAGCCATTTGAAGTACATCTTTTAAGGTGAGCAAAATACATTGCCTCTTATTATCTGTAATTAACTTACGATTTTGCAGGAAAGCTAGCTGATTCACGTGTTAAAGAAGAATAAGGAAGCTTTCGGTTAGATAGTGGCTGATTTGAAGGGTATTAGTCCCACCATTTGCATGCATCGAATCTTGATAGAAGATGAAGTGAAAGAGGTGAGGCAACCCCAACGTCGTCTAAATCCACCCATGATGAAAGTGGTGAAGAAAGAAATTTTGAAGCTGCTTGACACTGGCATTATTTATCCAATCTCGGATAGCAATTGTGTAAGTCTGGTTCAGGTAGTTCTGAAGAAAACTGGGGTAACTGTGGTTGAAAATAGCGATGGTGAGTTAATACCAACTCGTGTTCAAAATGATTGGAGAGTCTGCATAGATTATAGAAAGCTTAATTCAGTTACTAGAAAATATCATTTTTCGCTTCCATTTATTGATCAAATGCTTGAAAGACTTGCAAGTAAATCTCACTATTATTGTCTAAATGGCTATTTAGGATATCACCAGATTTTGGTAGCACCCAAGGATCAAGAGAAAACAACCTTCACATGTCCATTCGGCACCTTTGCTTGCCGAAAAATGTCATTTGGATTATGTAACGCACCTGCGACATTTCAAAGATATATGGTAAGTATCTTCTATAATCTTGTGGAAAATTGCATGGAAATTTTTATGGATGATTTCACAGTCTATGGAGAGTCTTTTGAAACATGCATTGTTAACTTGAAAAAGTGCTTAAATGTTGCATTGAAACTAATTTGGTTTTAAATTATGAAAAATGTGATATTATGGTTGATCAAGGCATAATTTTGGGTCATACTGTCTCTTCTAAGGGAATTGAAGTCGATAGGGCTAAGATAGATGTTATTTGATCTTTATCTTACTCCGTGACAATGCGGGAAGTTTGCTCTTCTCTTAGTCATGTAGGATTCTATCGGCGATTTATCAAGGATTTCTCCAAAATTACGCAACCTATGTGTAGACTACTCCAAAAAGACATGAAGTTTGATTTCGATGAGCCATGCAAAAGTGCGTTTGATGAACTCAAAGAACGACTCGCCACAACTCCAATTATTCAGCCACCGAAATGGGACGTGCCATTCGAGCTGATGTGCGATGCTTCAGATTATGTAGTTGGCGTCGTGCTGGGCCAAGACAAGGTGTCTCATGTTATTTATTATATGTCCATGACACTTAACGATGCCCAGAAGAATTATTCAACGACGGAGAAGGAGTTTTTAGCCGTGGTCTTTGGATTGGAGAAGTTTCGGTCATACTTGTTGGGAACGAAGGTGATCATCTATTCAGACCATGCAGCTCTGAAATATTTGGTGAATAAGAAAGAAGCCAAGCCAGATCGAGTTAAGGACTCTGCTAGCAACAAATCGACGACGGTTGATTCAGGTAAGGACGGCGACGGTTCGAAAACCAGCAAGATAACCACCTCTGCGGTCTCTGACACCGAGAAGAAAATCCGGCGTGCTGAGAGGTTCGGGATTACGATTCAGTTGTCTGAGCAAGAGAAGCGCAATTCTCGAGCTGAAAGGATTGTGGCTGTAGATCAATAAAATTTAGAATACTACGGAGCAAATTCGAAGGACCCCTGCTCCAAGATGACACGCACATCTCAAGGATGGTAAAACAACTTTGCAACATATCAGGTATAAGCAAAATTTTGCAGCATGTCAAGTATCTATATTCCGACTTTTTCTTACTACTTTTGTCTTTTAAACTTACATCTTCTTAAATAGCGTTTGGTAGCTTTTCTGTAAGTGGTATTATTCTATTTCACTTATGTATTTGTACTTTATCCTAGTTATTTATTTATTTACTCTGTATCTAAACTTTTTTTTTATCACATTTTTATTTATCTATTTATTTTCTAAAATCTTCTGGGTGCATTTGCTAAGCTTTTTAAGTTTTTAATCTTTCGACCTACACCTTGTTTTTATTTCTGTAACCTGCATCATTTGTA
>JANQAP020000115.1:1900279-1915968 GCA_026874005.2 Erythroxylum coriaceum
AAGGAAATAATAAGCCTAAAAAAACCATTAAAGAAATACCTATAATTATATATAAAAGCTATACAATTGCAATAGGAGCTCCTAGTCAATAAGGAAGGAACTAGAAACATAAAATGCCCCAAGGAAGAACAAGCAATCACAATTGAAAATGTAACGAATAGAGTAAATGTACCAAAGCATAGCACAACAAAATGGGGAAGGAGCAAAAACATAAAATGTATCGGGGACGAACAAGCAATTGTAATCCCAATAAACATATTGGAGCAATGATAGGAAGGGAAGTAGCCAAAAAACTAGGGTTGAAGCAATCATAATTGGAACTCCACAATCGACATCAAAGCAGACAAAATAACAAATAAATTAACACCTAAATTGGTTTCAAATTTTTAGCAAAATTAGGCTTACATTTTAAAATTTAATGAAATAAATATTAATTAGTTGGAAAATAATGTACAGGTGGCATCCACATGGATCATATAAAAAGCTTACATTGCACGCCATGTCAGCGCTGTTAACGAAAAGATTAATATCGAGCTATTTTCGTAGGAAATTAAAATTTTGAATATTTTTTAAACTTCAGACAAGTATGACAAAATTGATATAAGTTTAGGAATTTTTTGTAACTTATAATAATAATGACTTCATTACATACATCACACTTTAGCCATACATCATTTTCATATTAAATATAATTGAAATCTAAACACCAATTTCATATTAAATATAATTTAAATTTTAAATACATTTAATAATATGTTAGTAGTTGACTTTCATTATTAAATGTGTGAATAGTAATGGGTTGGGCCTAGATCTGAACCTTTAACTAATTTTTTTTCTAAAACTTGAAATTGACCTTAAGCTAATTAGGCTTCAAGTCAAACCAAGAAACTCGAAGCCCGAAGCCTGATTCGATTATTTAAATGGCCTAGCCTTTATTAAAAAATGATGCCATTCTCTAAAATAACATTGTTTTAATATTAAGGAATGGACTATTTAAAACGATGTCGTTAACTGTCAACTTGAATTGACATAATCCAACTTGTTATCATGTCTAGATTCATCTAGCATCGGTCTAATGACTCTAACCCATTACCATATCTAGATACATCTGACATGTTTCTCTTGTGAAATCTGGAGGCAACGGTTTAAGACTACATTCATTAGAGATGATATAGTAGATCACTTTTCCTTCATTGAGTCCATTCAATTATAACACTTCTTTCTTTTGATCCTTGGAAGAGTGAAAAGATACTTTTGGAAATTAAAAAGAAAAAAAGAAACAATCTCTTTTTCTCATAATTGGAGCATTACAGGTAAGGATGGCAACGGGCCGGGCCGGCCTGAGCCTAGGCCTCTCTTGGCCCAGCCTGGCCCGTGACCCGACCCTGCCTCGATGGGCCATGGGGGACTAGATCAGCTCGGCCTAACTTTATTTTTTAAATTAAAAAACGACATTATTTTGTACCTTTTCGTTTGGCCCATGGCTCAGTCAACCAGGATTGGTAGGTTGGGCCCGTGGCAGGTTGAGCTTAGAGATAATGATCAAGTTACCGGTCTTTACCATCTTAGAAAATATTTAACTTACTTTGGACGTTGGTTTTTAAACTAAGAGATCTATAAAAGCTCATAGGCACTAAATCTCAAATAAAATTTTCTTATCCGTTTTTCTTTTATTAATTTTATCATTGTCAAAATGAAGGAATTTACAGTATTATTTGTTGGAGTAAATTTTACTACAAACATGTTAACCCATTATTGCTAACCTTGTTAAAACTATAAATTTATATTTTTGTGGGAAAAGTGAAATTTAGTCAATTTTTAAAAGTATTTAAATTATAATTGAATTTGCTTTATATTTTATATGTTCAATTAATTCATTATTTAGTATGATTTCTTTACTAATTAGATATCACATTTTGGTAAAAAAATCTTTGGAGTTCAAGAGAAATGGGTTATTCATATCACTTCAATTTATAGTTGGTCGATAGGGCTTTATTCAATTAGGCCCCGTTAAAATTGAAAGTCTCATCTTGGACTTCAAGATATATTAAATTATGCTTTTAATGGGCCCGACCTTAAGTCAAAGGGCCAAGCCAGGTTTGATTGAGCCTCGGGCTTAGCTAGGCTCGATCTTGTGCTATCCAAGCTTGACTTAGCCCGAGATCGACCCTTCTAAGTAAAATGATATCGTTTTATACTTATAATTAAAAAATTGGTTAAGCTGAGTTGGACCGGGCTCAGGCCCCCACTAGCACGATGAGGCTCGAGCTCGAACCATCTATTGAATTAAAAATTTATTGGGATTAGGGTCGTTGGGCTTCCGCTTAATTGAGTCCCACGTGGAATAGGATAAGCTACCCTATGTAAGTTTAACCCCCTTAATATCCAACCATTTTCAAGATTATTCACTCAAATTTGAATAATGAAATGAAATTTGGAAGAGAAAGAGTGTGTATTATTGTTAGCATTTATTTTGAACCTTAGTAATATTTGGAGATTTTATTGTTAATAACAACTAACTCTAATATGATTAAATCAACTCTAAATTAGAGTTAAGAATATAAAAGTTTTTTTATTATTTTATTATGTATATTTAATAATTTACTCAATATACAATTATTCACTTAAAATTAAGTTTTGAAAAATAAATATCTAAAATTCTGCTTTCTCAATTTCTCTAATTCTATCTGAAGTTGACACTAAATTACAAATAACATGGTCAATGATAAACTTTAAGCATGACAATTCAGTCCGACCTGACCCGAAATCAACGGATCAAGTCCAAATGACCAAGTTACGGCTCATGGCCTGATCGAGAGAGACAAAATAGTGTCGTTTCTATTTTTTGAATTTTTATTAAATTAAATCGGGCAGTGCCGACTGGCCCACTTTCTACTCGTGCGTCTATGGGCAAGCTCGGGTTTGACATGTCATGAGCTGGTCAGGCCTGACTTGGCCAGCTTTCTACTCATGGGCCATGGGCAGGCCCGGGCCCGACATGTCATGGGCCAAGTCGGGCCCGATTGAGCCCATTGTCATCCATAATAAATTTTACTAATTAGTTGTGATAAGAACATGATTTAGATAATATTGAAGATATAAGAGCATGGAAGACTATCTCATAAATTTTTATAAAATTAATTAGAAGTTAACTTAATCCATTCTTAAGTTGTTTTTGAATTACTTCGAATCAAATCAACTTAAGTATCTTAAATCTAATGATTAAAAATTTTGATCAGTTTGGCTAATTCAATTGTAAAATTCTTGAATAGTTTGACTTTTCGTTTTGGCTTTCAACTTTTTGATTCAATTTGCTACAATAACTTTTGTTGTTAAAAACCGATCAATTTATTAATTAAATGGTCAATTTTTATTGGATAATAAATTCTTATAAACTAAAATTAATTAACTAATTTTCATTTTACAATCTCTTTTTTCAATTAAATTTCAAATTCTTCGACGGATAAGAATAATTTCTTTTAATCATATTTCAAATTATTTAATTTTAATTGGTTTTTAAACTTTAAGTTTAACTTTTGTCTTACCGATTTAACTTTCAGTCCTTTTTTAAACATCGCTTAAATCAAAACTTGATTTAAGTTTAGTAAATTTAAAATTATCTATTTATTTTAACGGAATTACTCCAAAATTACGACTCTATGTAAAAATTTCGAAAATATCTTCCATTTTTCATGCTATAATTTATACTATTGATGAACTCCTAGTATACAAACATAACTTGTAACCTGAACCACACGTGTCTCTATCATTCACAAGCGTACCTCTACGACCTCTTCATCACATCTCTAAAGCTTCGATCTTCACTCCTCTCTAAATGACTTCCTCATCTTGTCAAACACCTTTAACACCATGTGATTTCGCCACGTGTTTTATCATGGCCAATCATTTGAGAGGGCCATACCACCAATCTTCATCAGAGCGCTCCACAGCCGTTCGATCTCTCCGATAACATCCTCCGTGGGAAGCTGAAACCTGCAGCAAGGACATGTGTTTCTCTTCCTTAGCCATGGCAATATACACATCCAATGAAAAGTGTGTTCGCATGGCAACTCACAGACATCTCTACCCTCTCTCATTTCCTCTTTACATATCGCACACTCCTTGCCACCACCTCTCACTGCCACCGTCGGCAGCGCCACTACCGCCGCCGGAGCAGCACCAACCTCCCACCTCTCCTTCCGACCAACGCCACCCACAACTCCAATAAACCTCCAACACTTCACAACCATCTCAACGTAGGGCAAAAGGGCACCACCGTAATGAACGCCAAAGCAAGACTGAAGCTTTAGTACGTCATCAGAGCAGCGTTTAGCCAAGACTTCGCGCCATTCGCTACGTGAGGTGTTGAGTATTTCTGGGTTATCTTGGTATACCTCGCAGAGGAGGAGGAGAAGTAATGCGGCGTCGAGGTCACGGTGGTTGATGGTTGTAGAGGAGTGAGCAGGAGGTGGGAGAGGGTGGAAGTGGGACGTGAGGTGGTGGAGGGAAGTTAGGAGGTGTTTGGCGATGAGGAGAGCTTTGTGGTGGAGAGAAAGAGATTGGAGGTGGTGGAGGGTGAGAGAGAAGGAGGAGGGAGAGGAGAGGAGGGCGGAGATGCGGTGGTGGTGGTGGTGGTTCTGGTAGAGGATGGTGGCGGTGAGATCAGATAGTTGTTGAGGTGTTAGTGTGGAGAGTGCAGCTATGATGATCGTTTCTGATGATTCAGGCATCGCGTTGGCGATGGTTTGTGGGATCGTGTGAAAACTCAGAGATGTAATTGATCGGAAGTGTGAGGAACGTGTGGCGTTTTATGTGCTTATTTCATTGACTGAATTGACTTCTACATGATGAGTTTCTTTAGAATTACAATTTTCTCCCTGATTGGTTTATTGATCGTAAGAAAAACACTTAATACGATAGATAATAATACATATGAATTTAGGTGGCTGAAGCTTAACCACAAAATGATATGATACTACAGCTGAAGTCAAACATTTAATACAATTTTTAGTAACTCAAAATTAAAAAATTCAAATATGATTAAAAAATTTAAAATAAAAATTAATTATTTTATTTTATTTTATAAGAAGTTATCAATTTACAAAAATTAATAAACTGATGAATTTTTAATAACAAGAATCATTAAAGTAAATTTAACCAGAAAATTAAAAATAGTTTAAAATTTTTACGATTAAACCGATTGAATTGGTTGAGTTTTTTATCGTTACTTTTTATATAATTATCTCCTTTGGTTTTTTTGTTTTTTATTTAATAAGACTTTTCTTATAAGTTTTTTTTATTTTTTAGTTTTAATTTCTTTAAGATTTTATAATTTAAAAATACCTTCAAGATATATAAATTTTAAATAAAATTAATTGTAATTATTAAATAATATATTAATACGTAAATAAAATTTATTTATTTTAATAAAATGTAATATTTTACTGATATTTCTTAATAAGTATTACACAAGAGATTATAAAATTATTTACTTAATTAATTTATCTTTAAGTTTATTTAGTATATAATTATTATCGATAATAAAAAAATAATTATATCGATATTAACAACCAAACAAAATTTTATTTTATTTGAAAAATAAAAAACAATCAAAAGTAAAAGTTAAAAGTTAAAACTAAAAAACTAAAAATTACAATAAAAAATATATAATTTGTCAAATAATTGGTGATAAGAAAATGATAGGATCCTGGAATAGAGGTCAGGGATTCTGATATTAAGAAAATTATGATAATGATTACAGAATTTGTTGTATTTGGAGTTATAATCAAATACTATATCATACACTGACTACTTCATAATCAGAATTGGATCATATGAATTGAAATTTTATAAGAACTTCATTTCAATAAATTTTGCAAATACAAGACAGCCCTTTTGCCTTTCGGTGTGTGTCGCCAAAAGAAGCAGACAACATCTTTGCGTTAGGTACTTAATTGTGGAGGAAAGTAGAAGGAACTATATATATATGTAAGATGCTAGTCGTGTTGACATTTTGTCCACAAGCTTGTGTCTGGTTCAAGTAAGTTCGACAAGCATTTCTTTTCTATATCTCTCATCAGTGTTGCCTCAACTATAAAGAGCAACAAAACAAGAAGAAAGGAAAAACCATCATTTACCCCATCCATGGCTATTTCTTCCTGTCTCCTCCAACTACATTATTGGCATTGGAACTTTGGGAAGCATGTTACAATCCCACATGCACGCACCGTCTTTGCCTCGGATCACACATCCGGTTTTGGACCTGGTAAAAAGATATTTTCACACAACTTGACCTTGTGTAATCTCATTGTTGCATGATAAGTTGTTGGCTTTTTAGTGCATGTGTGTGTATAGATGGAATCGCTATCTTTCTTTTAGGTTTACGAGGGAAAGAGGTAAATTGTTATGTGGGCAAGAAGGTCTTATTCTTTGGGCATTAGACATCGTTGGTAAGGAATGTACCGATCTTGGGGAGACAAAATCATTGCATAGGTTGGTTAAAATACTTCATCGGATGCTAAATAAAAAGTTGCCAAGTAAAGGTTTCCTCCAGAGGATTAGAGATGATCCTGAGGGATTATGCTTTGCCTACTTGTGATGATTGACGACAAAAGGCTACTAACTTGGAAACTGGAAAGTAAAGAAAGATAATTGTAAACAACTGAAAGGTTAAAGCAAATGGACTTGGGTCCGAAAAGCCGCGTGCAAAGGATTGCACAAGAATACACTTGTCTAATAATGTCAATCAAATTCTTACCTTTTTGGTGGATTAAGCCACCAGCATCAGATGGTTTAAAGGTATAGGAGTTATCGGACTTCTGACTCTGACCTGGTCCCTCTCATGTATGATGTCAAATAGTAGATAATTGACAGTATTTCTTCTCCTTGACCATCTTCTAATGCCTGGAAATGGTGACCAGAAAATTTTTAAAAGCATTATCCTCGTGCCCATTTTCAATTAGATACGTAAACATCATGACCAGTGTCTCTGAACTCAATTTTCACAAACCTGATTATTATAGCTCCAAATATTTTGAGGATATCGAAATGCTAGAACTTTGAAATACATGTACTCCTTGGTTAGCATCCTCAAAAGGGGAATAGACACAATATCCTTCACTCCTCAGAACCCGATCCTAGGCCAACCGGTCAAGTCCCTCTGGCTGACCATTAAAGAACACTGGGCTATAAAGCACCTCCTTTCAGAGAAAGCTGCATTTCAAGTGGCTAAGCCCATGTATTGCATATGAGCATCTTGTCACTTCTGACTAGTTTTCCGCCATATGCAGAGCCCACCTTTGGCATATATCATATAAACATTTCCTTCATCGAAGTATCAAGCAATCCTTCAAAACTCACACTGTCAAACATATCTATCTTCAATTTCCATTACTTGCGTCTCAAGTGGCAAAGTTGTGACACTCTTTACCGGTTTCAATCCAGCTACTACCAGGGATCTTCCTCAATCCAACTTGATTCATCTTTTCCCTGACCTCATCAGCCTGTTTCCATCTCCCAGTTTCCGAATAGAGATTTGCCATGATGATATAGTTTCCTGTATTTTCTGGTTCAATTTGAAACAAATGTTCACAAACAAACTCTCCAAGCTCCACATTGCCAGCAACTGATGCTCCATTGAGTAATGCACCCCAAACTTTTGCACTTGGCTCAATTGGCATTTTACGAACAAACTCTGTTGCTTCAGAAAGCCTCTCTACCTTGCTCAAAACACCAACCATGCAAGCATAATGCTCCATTGTTGGTTGAATGCCATAATTCTTAATGGAATCAAAGATCTCCCAAGCCTTATCCACCATCCCACAATGGGCACACGCGGTCAGCACTGCAGTGAATATCACTGGGTCTGGCTGAATCCCACTGATTAGCATCTTATCAAAGAGACTAAGAGCTGACTTTGCATCTCCATGAGCAGCATATGCTGAGACAATTGCTGTCCAAATTATCAAGCTTCTGCCTTTGGATCGATCAAAAATCCTCTGCGCCCCAGAAAGAAATCCCGACTTGCCATATGCATCAATGATTGCAGTTGCAACATATATGTTACCGTCATAACTATTTTTAACAGCATAACAATGTATCTCCTTCCCTACTTTCAAATTTGAAAACTTTGACAACGCACAAAGTATACTTGAGAGTGTCACTGTATTAGGTCTCAAACCAAATGTCTGCATTTGTCTAGCCAAATCTAAAGCTGACTCATAAGAGTTATTCTGTACCAAACCCGAAATTACTGCATTCCAGACATTTAATCCAGGACTCTTCATTTCTTTGAAAAGCTCTAGACCTTTATCAACAAAACCATGAACCATGTAGCCAGATATGATGGCACTATATGTGACGTCGTCTTTCTCTGGCACTTTATCCAATAACTCCCTTGCATATTCCAGACTTCCACATTTTGCATAGAATCCAATTAATGCATTACAAAATGAAGCATCCATTTTAATTTGGTTCTCAATCACATATTTGTGAACTTCCATCCCAAAAGTTAGATCCTTTGACTGTCCACACGCTTGCAAAACACAAATCACAGCAACCACATCAGGGATAAACCCTGAAGAATCCACCATTTCCCTGTACAACCCTTTACACTCCTCGTAAAACCCACCATGAGAATAACCCGAAATCATAGAATTCCACGTTACTAAGTCTCTTTCACTCATTCTATCAAACACCTTCTTTGCTAAGTCCACTTTATCATATTTCGAGTAATACGCAACCAAAGCATTCCCAACAAAAACATCCGCATCCAGCTCATTTCTCAGCACAAAACCATGAACCTCCTTAACCAAACTACCGTCACCAAGTAACGAATCTGACAACGATTTCAATAAACAAGTAACAGAATAGCGATCAGGCCTGACGTCCGCCGCCAAACAAGCTAAAGACGAGAACATGGTCAACGCGTCTCTGGGACAATTATTAAGAGCGTAAGCCAAAAGCATAGCATTATAAGCGAAAGTGTTCTTTTGGTGAATATCGTCGAACACGTGGCGTGCCTCGCGAATGCCATTTGTCCTAGCGTAGAAGTTGATGATTTTGGATGCGAGAAAATTGCTTGGCTTCTCAGAGTAGACGACAAGTCGCGCATGGAGTTGCTTCCCTTGAAGAGGAAGGCGTAATTCGCCAAAACCCTGGAAGAGGCGACCGTACAAGGCACAGTCGAGAGCAGAAGGTGAAGTGACGAGGTCTCGAAGAGCCCGGTGAAGGAGGGTGGCGTTGAAAGAGTTTGATATCATCACATTACATTCATGGGCCACTTCACTTTCATGAATGCTTAACAGATGAATCTATTCTAATTGGTATTTTTGCCAAAAAAATATTTATTATTAAATTATTTCAATAAAAAGCAATTATTAAAATTAAGTTAAATAATAATATAAAAATTTTTAACTGAATAATTGACAAAAAAATAATTTTTTTGGGACAAAAATCTTTTAGGGAAGTCTCGTATAGACCAATTTACAAATATTTAAATCCTTAAGAAAATACCTAAGCCTTTTACGAACATTTTTCTTATATCTTAGCCGTTGGATTGAAATATGGTGGAAATGCATTTGATTTTTAAAATAGATATGAAAATATCCAAAGGGTGTAGTTTCACAAATTTAGCACGATTAAAAAAACTGAATATTAAATACACAAATATAAATCAACTCTGAAACTTGTTAATGCAGTTTGACACACTTTGTCTATATTTGCGGGGCTCTCATCTAGCTTAATACTTTCACACAAAAAAACAACTATAGTTTTATACAAAGCCTTTTAGAACCGATTCACTTAATCCTTACCACTATTTTTGGTCCTCACAGCCCGTAAAAGTATTTCATACCCAATAACACGACCGACTCGTATTAACCTCAATAAATGATTTTCTCAACAACTTTTACCCAAAAAAACAATAAACGAACAACTCAAGTGATTAAAATAAATTAGAACAAGAACACAAACACTTGAGATATAAGGAGACAACTTCCCTACAATTTAGCTCCTTCCAAGACGGATCTAAAAAATGTTTACCAATTGAATAGCCTTAATCTACTTCCCAGATTGCACAGATCACCGTAGCCAACATGAGACGACCCCATTCAAGAATAAAGACTCAGGTAGCATCAAGAACTCAATTGGAAGTAAGTCCCTAATTTACGTCTTCGACAAGCACTCCACCGTAGGCACATTCAAGAGCAAGATTATCTCATCATACAAGAAGTCTTCACATCATAGAATGCTTCATTCAGCACACCTTTTAGTCACGTGATGCACATCCATATCTTTTACAAGATTAAGTCTTTATCCAAGTTAAACAAGAATTATTGTTTATTACACCAAAACAACAATTCTTAACCCATAGTCCAGTTAGCTTTACTCATTCAAATCCAATGTATCTTCTACCTTATCTTGATTTGAATTTGAAGCTACATTATCTTGGAAATCCAATTATCAAAAATGCCAAAACTAAATAATGAGATATATAACATATATCTTAACAATCTCTCCCTTTTTGACATTGTTTGTCACAAATCTGAAACACCCCTAAAGAAGATACCTGGACATATAACATTGAGTTTGCAATTCACATGACAAAGACTCCCTCTTAATCCAAGATCTAAACATAGACAATATCATCCAAGATTAGTAATCATCTCAACATAAACAAAACATAAAAGATAATGCAACAACCAACACACCAACATAAACCCAAGTCTTTTCCCCCTTTGGGATAAAAGATGCCAAAAAGTGTAGTCCACATGAGGATTGACGGATGAAGTGGCTGAGGCATCTGAGGGGCCAAGTGAGGTGTGGGGCAAGTCCACTACTCGTTGTCGCTTGAAGATTCTTGGCGAGATATTCATCGACGTGACCAGTTCAAGGACACTCGACGCCAACCGAGGAACGCCATTGGCATAAAGAAATTGAGTAATCAAACATGAAAAATATAGCAAGGGTGCGATTTACCTTCAATAGCTAGCATAGCTTCAATTATGAGTTGCCCCAGATTAAATTCACCCCAGTACCAATTGCATAGGCCAATTTAGCCTGCACTAAATAATCTGAAACAACATGTGTACTAGGCATCCAATTAGTTAAAACTAACTTATAAATCACAAAATATTTTTGCATTAAAATAGAGGCTCGCAGCATTAAACTGAATGGCTAAGCAGTTAATTTGCCTCCAGTTAACACAGTCGCAATCAAATCAGTCAGAACAATCCAATCATCATCATAAATTCGGTCCCCAATGAGATTATCAAACCCTAGAAAAACATTTAGTCTATCAGCATCAAATTGTACTATCCGACCCCGCACATACACCAATTTATAGCTTAATGCAGTATCATTCAATATATCACTAGCCAAATTGCAGTAAAAATCCTTTACCAGTTCAAAATTATAATGCTCTAGTAGCAATGCAACTTGTAATAAAGTCCTCTCAGATAACAGAACATCCAATCGATATTGTTGGAATTCATCTAAATTAATCGGGCGATCAAGAACTAACCCGATATTGCAGAGAGTATCCCATTTTTGTGCAACTTCGAAAGTGTAGAACTTAAATGATACCGCATTGTCCACTATCATTCTACCAAAAGAAATTCTCTGAGGTGGGCAGACTGTTTTTCGAGCTCATTGTTTCGTCCATTTTTATGGAGCAATAGAAGGAGCAGTCGGTGGAGCCTCTGCAGTGGGAACCTTGTCGGAGTCAGATGAGGAGTCTTGGACCATTGAGAGCAACATCTGCACGACATCATCATCATTTGATGGTCCATCCCAAACAAAAGGGACATTGGGAATTTCGATAGGTGTTGCAGAAGAAGACCCAGCCTTGGTTAATGCTTTCTCGGACATTAGTTGAAGGAGAAGACGATGGAGGAAGTGATTTACGTAGGTGGTTTCTCCACCATTGAAGACGAACCCTGAAGCTTTGTCTTGCCCATGTGAAAGTTAGAAGATAAAAACCCAAGAAAAGAAGAGTAAGTGTTGTCGGTGTAGTGAGGGAAAAAGAGAGCCGAAGAGAGAGTAAGGGAGAGAGAGAGATTTTGTGGAGAAGAAGACCCAAAATGGTGAATGTGAGATGGACCCAATGTTATGAAGGGGAAAGATGAAGAGGAAGTTTAACAAACCAATATAGAGGGAAAAAAGCAAAATACAGAAGGAGGGAAGCAAAATTTTGATAAGCGGCAAAGTAGGAAGAAGACGACACTTTAGGGATTTTGAATCCCCTTTTTGAATTTTTTTCTTTTCCTTTTTTTAATAAATAAAAGGAAAGATACATCAATAATTTAAGGCACATATAGCCAAAGCCCCTCGAAGAAGTTCAAACCTAACTGCGCCAAGAAATTTTGTAAAGATATCTGCCAATTGTTTTTCCGTAAACACATATGACAAAGTTGCTATGTTGTTCTCCACAAGTTCTCGAATAAAGGGATATTTCAAATCAATATGTTTCATTCTTTAATGCTGAACCAGGTTTTTCAAGATGTCTATAGCACTCTTGTTATCACATAGGATTGTCAAAACCTCCTGATCAATTCCATAATCTTCCAACATCTATTTCATCCAAAGAAGTTACGAAAACAACTACCTGCAGTAATATATTTTGCTTCTGCAGTTGACAGTGAAATTGAATTATGCTTTTTACTATACCAAGAAATCATATTGTTAACCAAGAAGAAATAACCCCCTGAAGTGCTTTTCCGATTATCTAAGTTTTCAGCCCAATTCACATCATTATACCCAGCTAGATAAGGCGTAGAGTCATATGTATACCAAATTCTAAATTCAGATGTACTGCTCACATACCTGATAATTCTCTTTACGGCTATCAAGTGTGTCTCTTTTGGGCTGACTAGATAGCGAGCACATACTCCAACGCTATAACAGATATCCAGTCTACTTGCGGTTAAATATAATAGGCTCCTAATAATGCTCTTATAGAGGCTGACATCGACACTTTTGCCATTTCTCATCTTTATTTAACTTCGTAGAGACACTCATAGGTGTTCTCACATGTCTAACATTCTCAAGTCCAAATTTCTTTATTAAATTCTTCGCATATTTGGTTTGCGATACAAAAATGTCATCCTTCATTTATTTGATTTGCAAACCCAAAAAGAAGTTCAACTCACTTTCTATACTCATCTTAAATTCACGTGTCATTAATTCAATGAAATTGTCCACCAACTTTGGATGAGTGGAACCAAACACAATATCGTCAAAATAAATCTGAGCAATCATCAAATCAGACTAAATTTTTTAGTAAATAAACTTCATCAACACTACCCCGTTCGTAGCCTTGCTTGATAAGATATTGTGCGAGTCTTTCGTACCAAGCCCTTGGCGTTTATTTGAGACCGTAAAGAGCCTTCTTCAGCTTAAAAACATGATCTACATGGGCTGAATTAATAAATCCTTTTGACTGCTCAACATATACCTCTTCCTGCATAAACCCATCTAAAAATGCACTCTTCATATCCATTTGATAAAGCTTGAAACCTTTCACACATGCTATACCCAATAATATTTTTATCGACTTAAGTCTTGCCACTGGCGCAAAAGTTTCGTTAAAATCAATTCCTTCAAATTGAGAGTACTTTTGAGCCATTAAACTTGTTTTATTTCTAGTCACATTACCCTTTTCATCAGTTTTATTACAAAACACCCATTTTGTTCCGCTCAAATTCACATTAGATGGTTTTGGCACTAATTCCCATACATGGTTTCGTGCAAATTAAGTTAATTCTTCTTGTATAGCTACTGTCCAGAACTCATCTTATAGGACTTCTTTGACATTCTTCCGTTCGAATGAAAAGGTGTAGCACAAATATCCTACAAGTTCTCAGTAATATACCATTTTCTTTCTCTTATTTTTCTTGTCTCGTTAACTTCTCCAATAACATTATCTATAAGATGACTTCTTCTAATTTGTGAGGGAGGATCTCAATTTAAATCACCTTCTCTCAAGTTTAGAGTGTTTAAGGGAATTATGTTCGAGTCAAGTGTCTTAGTAGTTTCATCATCCGAAGCAACTAACATATCTTCTGTTTGAGCAGTTTCTTCACCAACAACAACTAACTGCAGATCTGGAATTTTTTCTGTTCTCGTTTCGTTGCTTGTTTGATCTTATATGTGAGGCCAGTTTTGCCAGTTCTCTTCTATCACTATATCATTTAATTGAGACACATCATCTATCACAATATTTATGGACTCTTAACACTTTCTTGGTTCTTTGATCGAACACTCGATATGCTTTACTGCGGGTCAAGTAGCCAATGAGGATCCTTTCATAACTCTTGCTTTCGAACTTTTCGAGCTGTTCTCGATCTCTAAGAATATAGCATTTACTACCAAAAACATGAAAGTAATTTATATCTGGTTTCTTTCCCTTCCAAAGTTCATAAGATATCTTGTTTAAGATACTTTTAAGATAACTTTGTTACATATATAGCATGCCGTGTTAACTGCTTCGACCCAAAATCGCATAGACATATTTCTTCCATTCAACATAAATCTGGCCATTTCTTGAAGGGTTCAATTCTTCCTTTTGGTAACTCCATTTTGTTGTGGAGTTTTAGGTGCTGAAAATTCTTGTATGATATTATATTTGTCACAAAAATTGTTGAAGCTTACATTCTCAAATTCCCTTACGTGATCTGATCAGATTCTCAACAATATCATACTTTTCATATTCGTAACCTGCACACATAGGCTTCTAAAAGCCTTAAAGGCATCTGTTTTTTTCTTTCAAAAATGATACCCAAGTATATTTAGAATAATCATCAACACAAGTCAAAAAGTATCTTATCCCACCAATACTATCATGTTGCGTTAGACCAACCAAATCCATGTGAATTAATTCCAATATATGTGAGTAAGTAACGTGTCTAACCTTTTATGTGGCACTCTCATATGCTTACCCATTTGACATGCACTACATATCATTTTATCTTCTTTATTCATGATTGGCAGACCTCTCACGGCTTCCAATTTTTTCAACTTACTAATAAGCTCATAGTTAACGTGTTTAAGTTTTTGATGCCATAGATCTATGTTTTCATCATATGAGGCTGATTGGTGACTGTTATCGCCTGCAACCAAATATAAAAAGAAACCAACTTTCTGCAACACAAATTAATGTAGTAGTGAAAAGTAAGGATCGTTCCCATGAGGAATTCAGACATTAGTAGTTATGCAATAAAAAGGGGGTTTTTAAATTGTAAATTAAACAGAATTTAAATGGAATACGAAATTGAAGAATAACTAATAGCAAAACAATGATAATCTAACAATCAATAGGAACAAATCTTGGTTTCCAGTCTCCTTCATTATTGGACTTGCATTGATCATCGACACTAAAAATAACCAATTTATTAGTTAAGCATTCGTCGTGGTAAATTTCTTTACCTATTTTCTCTTATGTTTAGTTAACCAAAACAAGTATTTGAATTAACCCTTATTAATCAATAACCTAGATATGATCTTAGATTTAATTAATTAATAGCTTTACAAATTAAAAAAATCGACGAACTAGACAATATACATACGATGTATATTTAGCCTAGACAATTATTTTTCCTATGATCATGTCCCTAACGTAGTAGACAAAAATCCTAGTCGCTACTTTTGATTAAAAGAATTGAACGTCAATCTGTTTAATCTAGCGATTGATT
>JANQAP020000115.1:1916068-1927706 GCA_026874005.2 Erythroxylum coriaceum
TCCCATTAAGTATAACTTCAAACCTCAAGAACAAAGAAAATTAACACACAAAAAGATAGAAAATAAAGACACTAACACTGATTTACAAGTAGTTGTGACCTGCAACATATAACAATTGTCAGTTTATCGTTTGTTGCTCATAAGACATTCTCCTTGTTCGGTTAACACTTTCCATTCATCACTTGTAAATTTGACTAATAAACCATCATCATAAAGTTGACTTATACTTACCAAATTGGCTTTCAATCCATCAACATGAAGCATGTTCTTGAGGTATGGCAGTCCATCCACACATCGTGTTCCCTTTCTAATAACCAAGGCCTTCTTTCCATCGCCAAAAGTCACATGCCCATCCACACATCTTTGATAGTCAGTTAAATAGTTGCTTTCTCCTATAATATGATGTGAATATCCGCTGTCGAAATACCAATCACTATGTGAAGTGACCTTCATGGATTTAAAAACTACAAGAGCTTGTAATTAACCCTTTTGAACCCAAGAGTGACTCAGTATTATGGATTTCTGCTGTTGGAAATTTTGTAGTGAATGCATAGGTTTTCAGTTTTGAGTCCTTTGAAATAACATTTGTAGTAACTTGTAGCATCTCGACCTTATGTGCCCGATGACCCCATAAAAATGACACGTAGTTATAAACCTTCGATTCTTCATTGATGTTTCTTTTTAGACAGATCTAGTTGCATTATTTTCCTCATCATTCACCGTAGAACATTTACCTTTATAGCCAATGCCTTGAAGATCCCCTTTAATCTTACTGATTTCCATTAACTTTTCTAGCTTTTCTGTGCCTCCATTTAAAATCCTTAATCCCTTTTTGGTATTGACCAATTTCAATTTTACTTCACTAAGCTCGTCTAATGTTGACATCAATTTCTCTCTAAATCTCGAACAATGTTCTTCATAGGGAAGTTTTCTTCCTTCAGCTTTTCGTTCTTCTTACATGTCTGCATATATTTTGCATACATTAATTTATAAGCTTCGTAAATATTCTCCTTTTTGTCATCTAAACCACTGTCATCACTATCATAATCTGAGATTTTGTTTTGAGCTAACTCATATGTGTTTTTCCTAGAATTTTATGATTCACTCACGTTTTTATCATCGGCTAATTCTTTCTTGGTTGCTGTTAAGCAAGCAACTGGGCTTTTGCTATATAAAGCAACTAACGCAACATTATTCACAACTTTTTCTTCACTGCTATATTTATTTTCAGATTCATTCTCACTCCAAGTGCTTGTATAGGATTTCTCTTTTTTCTTCTTCAAGGTATTAGCAAATTCCGCCTACACATGTCCAAAGCCTTGAGACTAATGACATTGAATTCTCTTCACTTTTCTTTCACCCTTTTGAGTTTTAGCTAATTGTTTGAAGTTGTTGTTCAATGGACTCCCACTATTTTTCCTAAACTCGGGTCTATCCTTTTTCACTCTCTTTAACCACTTACTAAAATTTCGCCTTAGTAATACTAGATCCTTATTCTAGTCAGATTCATCTTCTACACCATTCATACCTTTTCCAGTTTCAGCTTGTAGTGCCAATCCTTTACTCCTCTCTTGTTTACCCCTTAACACATTTCAAAATTAGTAAGAATTCCAATTACCTTCTCCAACGACAAATCATTTACATCATGAGCTTCCTCGATTGCTACAATTTTTGGGATGAACCTTAGAGGTAGAGATCTCAGCGTCTTCTTGACTAGTTTTAAGTTAGAGTATTTCTTTCCGAATTGATGTGCTTGGATTGTTATATCACGCAATCTCTCATGGAAGTCTCCAATGGTTTCACTATCATCCATATTCAGCTCTTCAAATCTCACGACCAACATCTGAAGTTTGAGGCTATCACAGATTTTGATCCCTCATGTATAATTTGTAGAGTATCTCTCGCTTATTTGGCCGATTCATAAGCTGATATCATTGAGAATCGACCTTCATCAACTGTACTAAAGATGACATGCATGGTTTGTGAGTTTCCAAGTGCTCTCTCTTCTTCAGGTCTTGTCCACTCAGATGAATCTTTTACTACTACATCTCCCTTATCATCAGTTATAACCAGATATGTCCAGTTATATAACATTGAGTTCCATGCTTTTGTTCATTGTTCCTGAATAAAGACTCTCATTCGTGATTTCCATGCAGGATAATTGGAACCGTCCAACAGTGGTGGCCTGGTAATTGATGCTCCTTCTCTTGTAGCCATATTTGCAAAACACGGATCTGCACTAACTTGTTGTACCAATTTTTGATTCGATGACCTACTCTGATACCATTTGAAAATTTCCAAAGGGGTGTAGTTTTGCAAATCTAGCACAATTAAAAAAACAGAATATTAAATACATAAATATAAATCAACTTTGAAATTTGTTAACGCAGTTCGGCACACTTTGCCTACATCTGCGAAGCCCTCACTCAGCTTAATACTTTCACCAAAGAATAACGATAGTTTTATACAAGGCCCTTTAGAACCGACTCACTCAATCCTTACCATTATCCTTCATCCTCACATCCCGTGAAAGTATTTCATACCCAGTAACACGACCGACTCGTGTTAACCTCAACAGAAGATTTTCTCAACAACTCTTACCGAAAAAGACAATAAACGAACAACTCAAGTGATTAAGGTAAGTTGGAACAAGAACGAAAACACTTGAGATATAACGAGATAACTTCCCTATAATTTAACTCCTTTTAAGACGAATCTGAAAAATGTTCACCAATTGAATAGCCTTAATCAACTGCCCAAATTGCACAAATCACCTTAGCCAACATGAGATGACCCATTTAAGAATAAAGACTCAGGTAGCGTCAATAACTCAATTGGAAGTTATCCCTAACTCACGTCTTCGGCAATTGACAAAAAGCACAATAATAGTAATCCACCATAGGTACATCCAAGAGCAAGATTATCTCATCATACAAGAAGTCTTCACATCGTAGAATTCTTCATTCAACACAACTTTTAGTCACGTGGTGCATATCCACATCTTTTATAAGATTAAGTCTTTATCCAATTCAAACAAGAATTATTGTTTAATTACACCAAAACAACAATTCTTGACCCATAGTCCAGCTAGCTTTACCCAATCAATTCCAATCTATCTTCTACCTTATCTTGATTTGAATAAGAAGCTACATTATCTTGGAGATCTAATTATCAAAAATGTCAAAACTAAATAATGAGATATATATGACATATATCTTAACAAGATAGATACATCATGTGTTGTACTATATGGTTGATGTAGAATAAAGAAGTATTGGGTGAATTGTTTCTCAAATGGAATCTCCCATACTCAAAGTTCCTCAATAACCTATGAAAGTTGCGTCATTCATCTTATCAGTGACTAGTACCACTAAAGGAAAATCCACAAGAGTGAACCTTTTTTTTTTCTATCACATAAATGTTGATAGAGACTCGTAAGGGAAGAAGAGAGATAACATATGTATAAAAGGTAGATAGTGCTCATTAATATCAAAATACATTCTTTGAGAGCTAGTCATTGATGAAAAACACAAATAGATATCAACAACAATGTAATTTTGCTTGGTTGAGGAAGAAGTGGAGGTAATAAAAAAGGCTTATCGGGGAAAAGTTACCTCATCAACAGTAATATGTGTGCTTGCAATGGGAGGGAAGAATTTCTTTGTTTTTGCAATGTTGAGCAGGTCAGCTATTAAAAGAATGAGAGGAATACCTCCGGAAGGACATGCTAATTATAAAACTTAATATTATTTAAAATACTAAATATCGATTTAAAATTTATAAAGTTATAAATTAATATTATTGAAAATAATAAAAATATTTTTTTGTATAAAACTTTCAAGTAAACTATTTTATGAATATTTTGATTATAAGTGTGGTTCAATTTTTTAATTAAATATAGTTAATAAAATGTTTTTTTTGTTCATCAAAATATTTTTTATTTGAATTCAGTAATTAGTTAAAATAAAACTAATTATTTATATAAATATTTGTTTCATATGTTTACCAAGACTATTATGTCTTTAAAAGTAAATATCAGTCTAAAGATTATAAAATATGTAAAAGTTTAAAATAATCAAAAATAAATTAATGAAATAATAAGGGAAATTACTTTTTGATTCAGATATTCAATTTTAAAGATTCCGAGTCGGGTCATAAAAGGCCTGAAATTAATTGGGCTCTTGTTTCTTCCATTCATAGTACTTCTTGTTATTACAATTTGCTATTTCTTTTCATTTTCAACGTCTTAGATCGAATCTTTGAACTAGAGAATAGATATTCGAGCAACGGTGAGACTTCCGATGTTGTAGGTTCATAGAAGTATAAGTTCTTTTGTGGTTTTTGAACATCTACTACGTGTTTGATTATATTCCCTTTGTTTTCTCAGACACTCTCGTGATTTTGGGGCAAAAATGGATGCTAACACAAGTACCGACCCAGACACGGAATCCCTTCAGACAAGAGTTTTTCAGTTACCAGGTGAACCTGCTATTGTGATCAACGGCGTCCCTGATTTGCCGGCGAGTGTCGGTAGTGGCGAAATTGTTGACTCAACCAGAGTAAGTGATTCAGAATCTTGTAGAAATGCGACTCCAAGTCCAGAGTTGTTTGGAATTACAGGTTACGGTGAATGGTTTGAAGGAAGAAGAGTGAGGAAGCTCTTCGGGTTTGAGTATTATTTGGGGACTGTGACTCAGTTTGATAAGGAATCTGAGTGGTTTAGAGTGGTTTATGAAGATGGTGATTTTGAAGATCTTGACTGGCGTGAGTTGCAAGAGGTTATCTTGCCTCTGGACATTACTGTTCCTCTGAAATCGTTAGCTCAAAAGGTCATCAAGAAAAACCAAAGAAGCACTCACAAATCAGGAAAAAGTGCAGCTAGGTCCCAAACCGTTAAGGCCAGAAGTAGTAAAGAGAAGTAATGTTGGTTTCATCTGACAATACATGCTCGTCAAATAGAAGTTGGTGAACATACAAACCCAAACTGTAGAATGATTAAAGCCATTTTCTTAGTTGAAAGTAGTGATGAACCTGTTCTTGACAAAATTGTTGTATATCAGCGGAAAAATCCACAAAGTTGTTGTATATTCAGCACTTTCAAGAAGATTGAACTCCAAATTGGCCAGGCAAAAACTGTAATGTAGCCATGTAGGTAGGTTTCTGCACAAATACCACTGGTTCTTGTGAATCTGTTAGTTCCTAGCATACTTGGCTGTCGTGATTGGACTCCAGGGCTCAACTCAAGGAGGGAATGGATTGGGTGCCCTTCACATGTCCTATATCTTATTGGCTATTGCTTCTTTTTTGGTACGTCTTGATGTATCTTTGATCGCTCAAATCTGTTAGTAATGACTTCTTGAACTAGGGAAGTCTTCGACTCCAGTAAATTTTGCGGTCTATGTGTACTCTCTTTAAATGTCGAACCATAAGGCTCAGCACCTGATATTGTAATGCGTATACATAGAAATACGATCACAACTTTTAGCTGTAGCAAAACAGATTTCTGATCTTACCTGATATTCGTAAAACAGATTTCTGATCTTACCTGATATTCGTCAACCAAACGTTTGCCCCGCAGTCTCCTTGATCTTAAGGATTGAGTGATAGTGATCAGTTCTCAGTTTTATCATATCCTCAAAGGAAGGAGTGATGAGCACGTTGACACTCTCTTCAGCATCATGGTTTAGTTTCGTCATATCTACAAGAATCACATCCGAGTAACTCGGGAAAATGCAAACAGTACATGATGAGATTTAGTTTTTATGCAAAATGGAACTCACTCTCAATGGAGGATAGAAGAGATTTGTTTGCAAGCTCAACTTCTTCGAGAGCAAATGAAGAAGAAGAGTGAAACTTCTTCCGGATCATGTGATTGGCCTCTATCCCTTCTCTGATGAAGCAGACCAAGGAAATGAAACATGCAGTCCCGATGATTAATTGTGAAATTTGGAGATTGAGTTTTGCATTTTACACTCTAGAGGAACTTAGAGGACGAGGATTATGAATGGAGAATTTCTTACTTGACAATGGAGTCAACAGAATCCATATTTTTATTTTGTAAGCCTAGAAATGATTCTTGAGCATTCCTACAATGCGTGGCACCTCTTGTTGCCGCTCCCACACTGCATTGATACGATTGAAAGAAAGATCGGCAAGGGGGAAGAGTAGTAATGAATGTAAAGAGAGCCTCATCTTAATGTTTATCCAAGTTTCTACCACTTTGGAAGGCTGTTTGTCAAGCCGTCTTTTCCACTTTCCACTGCAACAGTTGCATCAAGGTAGTTGGACTCTGAAGCTTCTGCGTGAGTTGTCCAATTATCCTTAGCAGAACGAACAAGGTCTCTAAATTTTGATAATCCCTGTTGTAGTGTATAGGCTCCACCGCTTGTACTGTCCAAAAGGCCATTAATGCATCTTTTAACCTGAAATTTTGAGGAAAAATGAACCAGGGAAAGAGCATACTATTTTAGCAAACACTAGGCAACTAAACAATACTAAAAAGAGTTGCTTCTAATATCTTGTTGTTGAGATTTTTTTTTTTCTCTTCGTCTCTACAATGATTGACGAGTTTCAGTGCCTTTCTATACGATATCTTAAGATACTCGTACACCAGGAACCAACATGAGATTAGAGATGTCTATTTCAATGTTTCAATGCGCCATTTAGTAGAGCATAGATAATACACTTAATGTGGAAGGGATAATAGTTCGGTGGTTGCATACAAGCCTTTTCTTCCTAGCATATGAATCATCGAGTAGGTCTGCTACTTTTTCCAGAAGTTGTTTCCTATCAAATGCTGCATATTCCTGCATATAAGGTCAAAGGTTCAGATAATGGATCATCTAATTGAATGTATACACGTGTGTAACAGATTGAAAGTAAATTGCACTTGATCACCTCGAATTCCTTATCAAATTCATATAATTTCTGGCCACTCATAGCAACTGTCTCTTCCACTCTCTGGCTCAAGCTCAAAGTGTGTAAGCCCAAAGTCTCAAAGAAACTAATCAGAGCTTCAGAAATAGATCTTGTCATCTGCAATGCTCTGAAATGACTCTGTTCAATTTGAAAGAGGAACTTACTAAAAGAAGGGAATAAAAGTGGCTCGAAATTGCACAAAAAGAGGGTATAAACAACAAATTTGCCAAGTTGCATTCTCTAAGAATAAGATGGATACTTTCAGCAACAAACCTCACGCTGCTGCTCTGCATATTCAACAAGCTTTTCCTCTTGACTAGATAGATCAATTTGTAAATCATTAAAAATTGCATCAATCTCCAGAAACTCCTCTTTGAAGAGCTGCATGACAAGTAAGGCAAAAGTGACAGAATGAGGACTTGAGGAGCCGAAAGTCTAAATCCTACTAACAAAGACATCAATGCTTACATCCACCAGTGAAGAGCCATTCCTCGATAACTCTGAAGTAACATTAGAAAAAGTTAAAAGGTAACTCCTATCAAGCTCTGCAGCTATGACCTCTGAAGATTTAATTCCAGAGCCATGCATGTCTTTTAGCTTGCCAACTTGCATTAGAAGTTCTTCTATGGCCTACAAGCAGTGCAGAAAGTTCTAACCCTCTCATATTGTATCTGACTTTGTAATAGATATGTTAACAGAAATTACGTTCCTACCATCATTTTTTTCAACAGAAAGGCATGTAAGCCTTCATCCATTGCTTTCAATTGCTGCTCGTGCTTTGTTATAGATGCTTCAATGTTTTCATGCAAATTTTCAAGCTGCTGAACTAACTGAATTTGAAAATTCTGGACCAGAACCTTGTTTTGTTGCTCCAATTTCTCCTGCTGTTCTGTTAACCAGAGGCAGAAATCAAAACACAAATTATTTGACCTATTTAACCAATATCTTTGTAGAGCTTTGATTACAAACCAACTTTGGCCAATAAACTTGATGCCTCTGATGTAGCTTTCTCTAGCTCAGCTTGAAGATACAATGCTTGTTCTGCATGTGCTTTCTCTGTATAATAGCAAGAAACAATCCCAAAATTAAGCTACCCAAACCTTAAGCAAGACATTCTATGTGAGCGAAAGTTAAATTATTTTAGCCATAGAGTGAAAACATATAAGTTAAACTGATAAGATTTCCAGAATATAGTATGCCCTAAACTCACCAGATTGGAGAAGATTGGAAATGAAATATTCATTTTCTTCTGTTATTGCATTTGCCTTTCTATATTTGCTCTCCAGATCAAACATAGTATTTCGAGTTTGCTCAAACTCTTTCTGCATTTAGTATTTGATTAGTTCATGTGTCAAAGAAAATGAAATGTTACCGGTTAATGGAAAGCTGCAGAGTATAGAGCAACTTGAAATATTTTATCACCTCTGTCCGTTCAAGTCTCTCCATTAATTCAGCTGTTAACTGCTGCTGATTATCATAACAATTCTGAAGCTCCACCAGCAGCTGACCCAAGATATTTCATATTAATTTCTGGACCTTGCAAACACGTATAAGCAAAAACTCAATGAAATGTTTTCAAATATGAAGCACTGACCTTGTTTTTGGACTCCAACTCAAGCTCTATATTCTTCATCTTCTCAGCCATGGCCTGCATGAGCAAATGCAGGAGTTTATATCTCATTATCATCTGACAAGAATCTTGATATCGTTAAAATTGGTTTGGATGTGTACTTCCTTCTCAGCTTCTTCACCTAGGTATCGATGTTGTGGTATATAAATGCCATTCTTTTCCCTTGCAGCAATAACATCTGAATACTTAAGTTAATCTCTAAGATAACAAGGGAAATAACTTCAGATTCAAATGAGAATGCATTCAACAACCTTGCCTAAGACGATCTATCTCTTGATACAGTTCCTTGAGCAGCTCAGAGTTTATTAATCTATGATTGACCTAAATGGAAAGAAATTGAAACTGTTATTCAGCTCTTCAGAGAGAGAATCAATTTTCACTTGAAGGAATTCAGCATTAAGAAACATTATATTTAGATAAATTACCTCCGGCCTAGTCTTTATGTTTTTTGCACGGTAAGCATAATCTAAAGTACTGAGTGTCTCTTCCAAAGAATTTATTGATGATGAGACTGTGGCAATTATGCAAGTCTTTGTCTTTCCACCTAGTGAATCCCTCAATAACCTCGTCAACTTACTATCCCTGACATTCACAAATTTCCTAAGTTCATGGCACTGTACGGTATATGCAATAATTAAAACCTTGCACAGGATTTCTTTTTCCATTAATACATTCTTACCTATACGGCACATGTCCAGTGTGGTCGGCTAAGGCATTGATAACTCGGCCGAGTGTAAGCAAGCTTTTGTTTATCTCCCCAGCTTCCCTAGCTCTTCCCTGCAAGAATCCACGTATTGAAAGTTGAGAAAAATCTGAAGGTTCCTTTACTGTCTCAAAATGGCCAGACAAAAAGTCCCAATGCATTCAAACCTCTCTCGCACCAGACCGCAATATATTCTCAGAACCAGCAAGATCAACAAGATTCAGCTTTCCACACTTTATTATCTCATCCCCGTCTGAATAAGAACTCTCCTTGATGTGGGTTGTGATGGAAAAAATAGTGTGAGAACGGCTGCTTTGCTTGTTGAGGAGACTGTCAGCAGTATGCTTTTTTGCTGAGCCTTTCTCCAGGACTTTGTATACCTCATTTGCAGTGTGCACGACTTCCTGTTCCAAACCTCTAATGAAAACATTTCCTTTACCATCTTCCATAAGAGCGATGGGCTTCTTTGACTTGTCATCAAACAAACTGACACGTTCATCTGGAGTCAGAAGGTCAGTTATCTCCTCGTTGTATAGCTCAAAAAAGGTAATTTTGAGCCTGTAATCAGCATTTGTAGCTTTAAGGGCATTAAATATCTGCTTAACAGCTCTTGGAATGATCCCTGCGTCACTAGGGAATTCTCCATCCTGCAAAAGAAAAGAGTAGAAACTTTATGATACGACAATGCATTAGGGCTGTAATAACCTAGAATAGACAAAAATTTCATATGCATGAACCACTTCAGTACCTTTGATACCTTCCCTCCTTCCATTGTGTAAGTTTTACCAGTTCCTGTCTGACCGTATGCGAAAATGGTACAATTATAACCCTCAAGAGCTTCGTTAACAATAGGAGATATGGCTGAATCAAATAACTCATTTTGTTGGGTTGCAGGACCAAACACCTGGATCATAGGAAAATCAGAAGTACAATAAAGGTGAACAATTCAAGCTAGTGTTTACATTCTTGCTCCACACTTCTGGTAAACGAAACACCATAATGTGCTACCTTATCAAACAAAAAGGTTTTATCTATCAGCTTATAAGAAGTGTTCTTTATCACAGACACTAATCCTTTCTGCTCGTCGCATAGAATTGCTGAAGGTGACCTCAACACCATCTCATCCCCAATCGGAGGCCTAAAATTTCAAATCCTACTATCAAAATCTTAGCACCAAACTGGAGACCAGTAATAGCAACAACCAACAACAAGATCAAATATTTTCACCTGCATCGAACAATGACCTGCACATTTACACCTTTATCACTTGAATTCCCATCACTTGTAATTGAATCCCTCAAGCCCCTTTTGATTGACTGTGGAGTTTGACCCGGTGAAAGCGGGATCATGTTGCACCTTCTTTGTGGATACTCCATTGATTGGCTCTCTCAACCCTGCTTTGTAGATCAGTTACTGCAACAAACACAATGTACCTTCACTGACCAGTCAAACCACAACACAACAAGAGAAACAAAGTTTTCAAAGAAATACTTACATTAACACCATGCAATCTCAGCTTGACTAATAAGAATCCATTGAATCCAAACACATTTTGAAAAAATCACAAGTATGTTTCAATTAAGCCAAAAATTTGAAAAAGTCACATCAATTAATAAAAGCATAACAGACTAAACCAAAGGGAGATTCGTACACATACTAATGTTTCATAATAAGAACAAAAGAGGGCATAAATACAAAAGGAAGAGGAACACAATCTAGTTACGGACGGAACTGGCCTGCCGATCAGTCCAACGTAACTGAAGGCTGAATCAAATACATCCACAAATGGGAATTCGGAGTCAAGCGAACTCATTATAAAAGGAAATTTGCGTAACTGTGGGATTTTAGAATTAAATCTCCCCAAGATTAAGATTTTCATTTAATGGTTGTTTTCTCGTGTTCTCGATTGGCGTTACTTTGAATACCGGCGCGCGCTTTTTTGGTTGTTCGGCAAATGCAATGAAACCGTGCAGCCACGCGCTACAACTCCTGGGCTTTTTCAGGCCCAGTTGATAATATATATAGAAGTGGAGGACTGAAATAAAAATAACACAATTGGGGATTTTTCTCTTTATTTAGGAAAAAAAACTCAAGTTAACTATTCTAACTTTTATTATTTAACAATTTAAATTTTAATTTTCATCAATTAATTCACAATTTATAAACAAAATTAAACACAATTTTTATATATTTATTTATTCATGTGGGTCATTTGATGTAGAAATGCCTAATTTATCCCCAAAAGCTAGCTTGAGAGGGGAGGTTTGCATACACAATTGTCCGATGTGAGATTCTTGACACACACCTTTCAGCCCAAAGTAGGGCTGGACATCTGTTGGGTATATTGAGTAAAGTGACAGAACCGAGCATTGCCCCAAACCCTCGAG
>JANQAP020000116.1:46274-56559 GCA_026874005.2 Erythroxylum coriaceum
TTTATTAAGTATTTATTTGTTATCTTATAAGACTATACTACAAGAAAATATGTTTTAGCGACGAAAATTATCGCCAGAAAATAAAGACATTATGTGGGGAAACAAATTTACCAATAGAAATTATTGATGGAAAAAATCATCTTAGAAATGACAGTAGGTAAATTTTAGCGACGAAATTTTGTTATTCTGTAGGTAAAAATATAGCGACGAAAAATGTTTTCCGTCGATAACTTTATTGATGAAATAACAAAATTATAGCAACGGAAAATATTATATGTCCGTGAAAATATACCGATAGAGCTGACAAAATTTGTTATTCTGTCGGTCTATTTTTATCGACAGAATTTCGTCAGTAATTAACGACAAAATATATAGTTCCATTGGTAAAAATATACCGACAGACGGAATATATCTCGCCGTCAGTAATTAGCGATGGATTATTGTAAACTGTCGGAAATTTTAAGTATTATAAATTTTTCCCATCATTTCTCACTTCTTACTCAAGTTTTCTATTAATAATGTTATTATTTTTTTGTACATTTAATTTCTGTGGATAATATAATATTGATTGATAAATATAAAGTCAACATTATCTTCACTCAATAGTAATATAATAAAAATATTATAATGTACACGAATAAATATCTTGAAAATAACTGTATATTAAGAATTTATACAAAAACTTATGAGTAGCAAAATATCAAATATTTTCACTTGTCCATCTAAGCTATGTCGGTGGTGAAGGTGAATGCTCTGACTATTGCGACGAGGTCTTGTCCCTCCCTTTCAACTCATCCACTTCATTACGGAGCAGAGTTATGTACTCCATCAGCCTCTCTACTGCGCTTTCAAGCTGAAGACGGATAATCGCAAACTGCAAAGAAGATGGACGAGGTTGGAAAATTATCGATGCTCTTCAACACAGAACATGCCCTGCAAAAAAGACAATAAACAATTAGCTAGCTTTTTATATTTTTGAATTGTATTATAGGCAATAACCTTATACATTAAAAGAATTGTATTATAAAAGAATATAAGCATAGCCTTATACAAGTTCAATCAAGAGACCTAGGACAAGAGAAACCTTATATACATCTTCTTTTTTACCAATAAATAGGAATCATATACAACTCAATTATTATTAAGATTACATTATAGCTTAATTAGAACTTAATGAAATCTTTCTTGATCTTGAAATGCATTATCAGCTTATTTCACACTCGCACACGTAATAATGCACTCAAAACTTATTTCATTATTCTTTAAATCTTTAACATATCTAAAAATCACCTCATAACTAATTTATTATTTAGTTGTGCTCATCTTTAACTTAAATATTCATAGGAAATACAAACTAATTGTTATAACTAATTAAGGATGACAATGTCAATATGATTGCATATCATTTCTATTTCTTTTACCCTATAAGTATAGGCCCTCAAAGTTTGACACATTTCAATAGGAAAGCAATTTGATACCTCTTGAAATACCTATAGAATGTTAATTGTCAAAATCCTTTTTAACATTTTAACACATAGCGAGTATATTACAAATAGGATCTTATAGTTAAAGTTCACAATAATATGTGCTATACAAAATTTAATTTACTCAATTATTTCTCTTTAAGAGTTGAGCATTATGGAGGCAAGGAAGTGCATATGATGAACTAGATTTTACTAAATTTTCAAAGTGTTAAAATTGTAAAGTAGTAAATTTAAATAACTATCTTCTTTTACAAATGTCTATACTAGGTACCTAATAAGGTTATGGTTCCTAATAAACGTGACCTCAACTATTCCATTTCAAGTCATGTACTGAATCTTTGTAAAGAAATCAAATTAATAGGAGGATTTCAGCTTCCTTAACCTATTATATCTTTATCGAGTCAGGTGTGTCAATGATCTCTTCAAAAGGTTATATTCAAACATTAACAGTCGGAATACCTTTATAAATTCCTTCTTACAAAGATTTTTTAAACTTCAAATATAGATTTTATTGTACAAGATATGCAAGACTTTTTCTTTTTATTTTACCTAAAAGCAAACAAGACAAATATGTCATAAGAAAAGCAAGAGACTATCATTTTAACTGAACAAGCGAAAATTTTAGTATTTATCATTTCTTTAATTATCAATATATTTAGATTAGCAAAAGAGGGAGTGATCAAATATATCAATTTGATTTTTAGAGATACACATAGAAACTAATAACATGTTTTAACAAGAAGCAAAAAGAAGATTGTGATATAATGTAGCATCACTTCCTTTATATTTAAAAAGAACTCATAATAGAAATCATACACAATTATACAAAAAATTGATTAAATAAATACATGATTATTAACAAATAGATATACCTTTATTCATCAAATATTTCTTCGAGTAAACTTTTAAAATGATGAATAACCACATATATGTCTACATTATCTATGTATATCATAATATAACAAAGAAAATATACAATCATATGGAGATAATTATTGAAGTCATAAAAGTAAGATATCAATACCTAAATTACAGATCTTACCTTAAACTATTTCAGTATATACCTACACTTGACATACATCAACACTCTTGACATACATCAACACTTCTTAAATTATTGGATGAATTTAATTGTGATAAGAATTCATTATTCAACAAGTAGTACGAAAAGTAGACTTAGAAACAATTGTAAGCATTGAGATAACTAAGAAATCTTATACAATTATCTACATAGTCAAATATTGAAGTATATTCAACTTTTACCATATTAATACATAAAAATTCCCTTTAATTGTTTCACAAATATCACCTTCCATATAATTGTCCAATTTCATTCTATTATATGAAATCCTATCCCTTTTTTTTATATTAACTCCTTTAAATTGACTTTAGGCTAAGCTTGAGTAATATTGCTAATCCTAATTACGATGACTAGTTCTAGTTTCAAAGTACCTTCCATATAATTGTTCATTTTCCATTTCAAGTCTTATGTAACTACTCTAGTACTCTAGGCATTTTCTTTAGATTCCAAGGCATCTCACCAACATCCCTAAGAGACATTTCATCGAACAATTTATAGGCAACCCGAATTCATCTCTAACTAATAACAAAACCACTACATTTTTTCATTGTTTACCAATAAAAACACATTCAAACAACAAATAAACCAACCATAATTGGTAAAAATGCATAATACACACATTCCATCAAAACAAAACCTACCCACCCACGTTCATATATATAACCATTTAACAATGAATTTTTTTGGAGACAAAATAAACTTAAGTGCAAACTTACTTGAAAACGAAGTATGATGGACCGAAGCAAGCAAAAATCGACGTTGGATGCTTGGGAGGAAGAGGGACCGACGACGTTGATGTAGGGAAAAAAAGAGAAAATAGAAGAGGGGGGGTTTCGAATAGCTTAAGTGGGTGTTCAAAATGACGTCGTTTGATAATTTATAAACAATTCGACAGTTACCGATGGAATTGTGATTCCGTCGATAATTTAGATGCTTATTTTTTCCATCAACCATTGCCACTTATTTTTACGACAGATTTTACTGTTCCGTTGCTATATTTCGTGGGAAACTTCTCGAGGATAATTTCCCTCCACGTTTACTGATGAATATTTTGGTAGTCGCAAAAAATTATTTTTTCGACAAATTTACCGACAGAAAATCAATTTCTATCGCTAATTTATTGCAGAATGTTTTCTATCAATAATTTGTTATTTTCTTGTAGTATTAATAGATAAGATAATAAAATTTTTATTTTTATAATTTTTATTTTTAAATATATAAGTTAATTATTTGATTTTTATTGTTTATCAAAGGATTGATTACTGTTCTATTTTAATAATCGTCATACTTATTATCAATGTTGATTAATTTTTATGCAATAGAGATTATTAAATTTCTATATCTTATCAATTTTATAAACTTAGCATTAGTACTAATTGATTTTCTTATCATATCGATCCGGCAAGAACTAAACAATTTTTCTTGTATTATTAGTCTATTGAACTCAATGTTAGTACTAATAATTATTAATATTAGTAAAATATTTATAATTTATAAATATATAAAATACTTATTTATAAGTAAATATAAGTATAAATAAGGGATAATATAATTTAAAAAATCAAATCTTTTGGAATATTTTTATTTCAGTGTCAAACTTTTAAAAATTTTTAATTTAATGTCAAACTTTTCAAACTCAAATAAATAGTCAAAACTTTAGTTTTAATTTATGTGACAAATGGAACCACTTTTAATTGGCATACAAGTATTTACATGAAAATATTGTAGATAAGTGGATACCCACTCGTCCTAAAACTAAATTTACCCATGACCCATTTACTCATATTCATAACTTATAACCCATTTTTCTCAAAATAACTTACTTTTCCAAAATTTAATTCCTAATTCCTTTTTGTGAAAATACTCCTTGTGTGTGCAGCTAAACAGAATACTTTTGTTCATTATAAGATAATCTATGTTCATTCTTTGCCTTCAAATAGGAATTATGCATGATGATTATAAATTAAAAAAAATGTTTTCATTAATGGAATTTGATTCCAGGCATTTAGAGTCTTCGAAAGAAGAAAAAGTCAACCATAAATATGAAACGACAATAAAATCATATACAACATGTACAAAAATTAAAGATGATGACTATGATCACCTTATTTGATAAACGGCTAATCAACTATTTTTTGGTGAATTGAGAGATATTTGATTGGTTGACCATATCAAATATCTGATAATCATATTTGATAATTAGCTTATTAACTTGGCGGATTGAACTTAATTTACTGTTTTTGAAAATGCTCCTATAAGGAGCATTTTGTTCCCACAGCCTAGAAATTAAGGGATGAAAAAGTGATTGTGCCTAAAAGTTGTTACAAATTACTCAAACATCCATCTTTTATTATTGCAACTTAATTATCAAAAGACATAGGTTAGTGATAAATAAGTTAATATACTAAACAAAAATGAACTTCAACTTGATTAATATGGAGAAAGAAAGTAATAGTAGTAGTATTAGTAATATTTATTTATTTATTTATTTAATAATAATAATAATAATAATAATAATAATAATAATAATAATAATAATAGTCTGAATTTCAAAAAGTGACAATAAAATACAAAAACTGTTAATTTTTTTAATTCTAACCCGACGTTAGTCTTTCCATTAAGTTTGCTGACGTGACTTGTCAAGTATTTAGAAAACCCTAATTATTAATACACGTCAGACAAAAGTAACACAACAAATGAAAATTAATGAAACGATTTCATTTAATCATATAATTAAAATAACATCATTTTTTAAAAATGACCTAAATCAGTTTGTTCTCTCGAATCTCACCCCTTCGTTCAGGTTGTTCTCCCAACTCTCACCCCCTTTGTTTTCAGTTTACGTAGCTTCATCCATTCATTATTTGTTTGTTCGTTATCATTCTGTTACGAAGAGCTGAGGGCGTCGATAGAATAAATAGATAACGAAGGGGGTGGGGGTTAGAATAAGGTTGCTAAACTGAAAATAAATGAGGTAAGAGTCGGGAAAACAAACTGAACGAAGGGGGTGAGAGTCGGGGCTGCATAAACTAATTTAGGTCATTTTAAAAAATGATGTCGTTTTAGTTATGTGATTAAACGTTGTCATTTCATTAATCTTTATTTGTTGTGTTAGTTTTCATTGACATGTATTAATAGTTAGAGTTTTTGGACACTTGGCAAGCCACATCAATAAACTTAACAAAGAGACTAACGTCAGGCTAGAACTTAAAAAAATTGAAAGTTTGAGCATTTTATTGTCACTTTTTAAAGTTCAGGCTATAATTGTAAAATTGAGTAAAGTTTGAGATTTTTTGTAATTAACCCTTATTATTATTATTATTATTATTATTATTATTATTGTTGTTGTTGTTGTTATTATTATTATCATTATTATTATTATTATTACTACTATTATTTGTATTTCTATATTATTATTTATTTAAAGACTCATAAAAATTGAATTATGTCCAAAGAAAATCAATAAAAAGATCTCTGACTTTATTTTAACTTTTTTTAATGTACTTTATGTTAGAAATATGTGGACTAATATAATCTCAACATTAATTGTATGACCATTAATTGAATTGCCTAATGTATGTTTAATAACTATAATGGGATGATTAATAATTTACTAATTGCATTTGAGACTTATGGTAATACCCTAATAACTATATGTTAGCCCATTAAACTATAACTCATAAATATCCTTGAAATGATACAATGATCCTTTTCTACCCCTTACAGTAGAACATGTTATAAGATATACCATATGGTGAAATTATGTGCATATGGTGTGTGGGTGTGAAAAACAAAATATTGAGTCTTCTATCGTTAGCTTCCTCTTGCACAAGGTGTTCTTAGTTTTGATACGATGTCATAAAAGATGGAGAGAATGCACCAACACTCTACGCCAAGCATCGAAGGTATGTCATTTCTTTTGTTCTTAGTTTAGTCATTGTTGATGAATGCACGTGTGTAGCAATAATCATACTCGTTATAGTTGAAAGTGATCGTGGAAGCCTGAACTCAGCCGCAAACATCAGTGTCTCTTCCACAGGTAGCATTGGAAACAAAAGATCGTCTTGCATGACATAAGCAGATATGGCCTTCGATAATCGTGAATCAAACACCTCACCGTTTAATGTCACAGACCCTTTCAAGCTCTCTTTTGATATTCGGCCCGCAAGAGCATCGATTAACGTAGATTTACCAGCTCCACTAGGTTCAAGAATAGCCATGATTTCACATTCTGTTGTTTCTCCAGATATATCATTTAATAGAACGCTCATTTCAGAAGGATGATCCTTTGCACCAAAGGGAAACGAGGACTTTTTCCCAACTTTCACACTGTAAGTTAAATTGTTGAACGAAAGAACAAAAGGGTTTGACAGGGAGTATCATAGTTGGAAGCATCAATCTGTGCCTCTTCCACATGCATCCGGAATTCTGCATGACTTGGAGTCGTACCAATTATTGATCTTTTGGTGTCGTTATGGAGCTCCATTTGTTGGTAGGGTCAAGAACCTCTGCTTTTACCTGCGACATCTTTGGACGTCTTTCATACATATTTGAATGTTGCATTGGTTGGTGTTTATACTTTCTGGTAAAGAATTTATAATACCAAGTACGTCTGTTTGATACATTAACCCTCCAAATCTAAAGCCTAGCTTATATAACAAGTGAGAGGAGTTCCATTGCTTTGCTAGTTCTATAAGAATTAATATTGCTAAATCAGAAGTTATCTAAGCACAAAGTTGGTGTCACGTTCATTGTAAATAATAGCAAGGTTCGATAAAGTATTAAGATTAATTGCAAAACACTAATCAATAGAAATCAGTTGGCCTTCAGTTGACCGGATTGTTTGAATGATTTTGCATGTTGGATAAAACACAAAGAGCTCTCTGTATTTTAAAATATTTGTAAAAAACTCTTAACATTTAAATTTTATAAAAATCTTAGTTTTTGATTTTATAAAAAAAGATCTACTCATAAATTTTGGTTAAAAAATAATAATGAAATTAATGAAATATCATACGTGAAATATTACTCGTATGATAATTTAACTCAACCATTAAACTATACACAAATTAGTTAAACTCAAATTAAATTAATAATTTAAGAAATTTATAAAAAATTATTAATTTATATCATATTTAATTAATTGAACTTGAATATAAAAGTTAAATTGGATCATTATATAAGTAGTATTTGATTGGTCCATGTGATAGTTATGCTGCGTGTATTTTATTATTATTTTTATTCAAAATTTTTATAAAAAAAAAAGATTTTGATAAAATTAAAAACTACGAATTTTTTATGAGAAATTTAAAAATTAAAGAATTTTTCTAGAAGGTGTATACAGGTACACTCTCTACACTCCACTTCTTTACGAAAAGCCAGTTCTGCACTTGTTTTTATATATGGAAGTGATCTACTTGCTTGCCTAATTAAAACCATACTTTATTAACATGTTTAGATTTTAAAAAGCTATATTTTGGTACATTTGGCATACTAATTTAGATGGTTAACTAAATGGTTTGAATTCCACCAAACTAATACATTCAGAATTTAAAGGTTAACTAGCATTTTGTTTTTAACTAATTAATGTTAGTACACTGAGTTACACAAGATCTTATTTTTAAGGGCAAGGACAAGTTCCAGTGTACAAGGTTCTCCGATTTACAGGAGTCGGGGAAGGATCATCAATTATACGCAGTCTACTCTTTATATTTTATAAAAAAGCTATTTCGGTGACTTGAACCGGTACCCTTCTGGTCATAAGATCTTATTTTTAATTATTATTTAATTGAGAGACTCTAAATAGATTATTTTCTTGGTTCATATAAAAGATATTAATGAACATTTATCGAAAGAAACAAAAACATGAATTTAGACAATATATCAAAATTTATAATACAATACTTTCATTTATTATAATTAAATTAATTATACACTAACAAAAATATACATAATATTTTAAAAAATAATATGATCTATTTTTAAATAATTTTCTTTTCACTTGTTTAAATTATCGTGTGTAGATGAAATTAAGTATAGAGTTTTAATTTTAAAAACATGTTTATAGTTAAAAACTTTTTAAATATATTTATAAACACATTATTAAGTTTTAATATATTAAAATTTAAATTATCACATTTGATAATGATAAGGTCTAATATATCAATCTCAAAATATTAAAGATTAAGGATTTATCCACACCTTTTGCATAATTTATGTATATGAATAAAACAATGATTTAATAGGTTATAAATTCAAATAACTATTCGCATTTTAAATAAATATTTTTAGTGAAATATTTAAAAATTCATGACATGTGTGGAGGGTGTATGATAAATTAAATAATAATTATATCTTGATCATGTATGATTTGCATTTGATGATTGATATTATGAACATAATTTTGGCCTGACTCGGATTGACAGAGCCTTGGGTCCAATTTGTTGGGCCCGATTGGCCCTCAGGCTGGAGTACGGTAAAATGATATCGTTTTGACTTGTTTTAAAAAATAATAATTCTCACCAAAGCTCAAGCCGAGTTAGCTTAGGCCTGGTTAGAGTCGGACTCAGGTTGGTTGTCTCGGGCCAAGATGCCTAGGTCTTGCATGGCTTATTGCCATTCCTAAACTATACCGTAAAAAGGAAAAACTCCTCTATTGTTGTTCTTTATTAAAGTACCTAACTATAACAACAACAACAACAACAATTATTACAATATGTAACTATAATAACATCAACAACAACAATAATAGGCTGGATATTTTCGAGCCTAAATCATACTAAAAAAAAGAAGAGAAACTCCTCTATTATTTTTCTTGTATGACAATACCCAACTACAATAAAGCAACATGAAGTAAAAATCTCACTAATCACAAAGGAAATATCATTATTTACCTCTTATATTTCTTGCTCCCCAACAACAAAGTGACGTAAAAAAGAGCTCTGAAGAAAATTCCCACGACAACCAATATCAATAGGCAATTCCATTTGCTTATATCTGTGATTCCTTGCTGACGTAGTATGTCTGAAGCTGTAACCATGCAAGTATTGCTTGTGATGTTCACTCCTAAAGTGTTGCTCATTCCCTGCAAGAGCTTCAGTTTCACTGACAATGGAACCCCTCCGAAAGGTGTGCTGTCAAACATCTGGACGCCTTTAACAAAGCATTTTGACGGATCATGTAACTGACTTTGAAGAGCTGCTTCGTATGGATATTTCATCAGAGAACTGTAGTGGAGCCATAGCCAATATCGAGGGATTCGATCACGATTGATGAAGAAGCCACAGAAAAGTAAAGAGTAGGATAAAAAGGCCAGAGCAAAGGTGAAACCGACAATAGTACTAGAGACAACACCTGAGATGAAGGTAATGAAAGAGCTTCCGGCCCAAAATGAACCTAAGACTGTGATGAAAAAGAAAAGGAACCCGGAAAATCCTCCGGCGAGCCCAACAGTCCAAATTTTGTTCGGACGAAGATTATGGAGAAGAATATGAGTGCAGGAATGGACATAATTGAGTGAGCGATAACGTACGAGGATCGACGATAAGCATTGTAAGCTGTTTCTCTCATGAATATGAAACGTTCGCCAAGAAAAGCAGGGATAGATTGTGCACAACTAAAGTAAACGGTAGCCATGACAAAAACAACGAAGGCTATGCGTTCCTGAGCACCCATTGCAGAGTTATCAAGCTTCCGGAAAATGGTGGCTAAGATTATGGCT
>JANQAP020000116.1:84537-105193 GCA_026874005.2 Erythroxylum coriaceum
ACAAGGCATGTAGAATTATGGTTGCTGAACAACCTTACAACAACACGTGACTTGTCCATTTCTCCCAAACCTTATCAACCTTAATGGTTGTTGGCATAAACTAATGAATCAGATGTCTGACAGTTGGGAAAATAAATGCTCTAAAAAAAAGAAATCCTTTAATTTTTTAAAAATTTATTTTTTTAATTTTTACTATTAAAAAGTACTTTAAATTTTTACCAACATTTTTTAAAATTATTTTTAATCAAATTTGTTACCGAAATAAAATTGAAAATAATCATACAGATTCTATTACATGTTTTAAATTACTTAATAAAATTGCATTTTCTAATATTCTTAAATAATTTTAATAATTAAGTGAAATGGTAAAAAGTATTAATCTTTAATAAACAGATAGTGTAATCTTTTAATTTTTTAAATCTTATAAATGAGAAAGTATATTTCTTATAATTTTTTAGACCCTTCTATTATCAATGCATTTTCTAATTTTTAAGAATTATTAATAACTCCTTATAGTTTTAATTTTATAACACTTTTAAAAACTTTAACTACGGAAAAAATGGAAAATAGTTTCGTAGTAAGTTAATACATAATAATAAGTTACTTCGAATAATTATATATATCATCAACTTCATCATTATCGCATCCAGTCTGAAATTCTGCAATAAAGTGAGATTTGGAGAGATATGATAGTACACAACTTTATTCTTATAGAATAAAAAGACTGTTTTTGATAAACATACATGTAAATATGATATTGAAAAAAATGGATATATATATATATATATATATATATAGTAGTATAGAAAATCCAAAGTCTCTGTCTAAAAGACAAAAAAACATGCAGAATTGAAAAAGCTGCTAAACTTGGTCACGTGTAACACATGCGGGTGACTCACGGTCGCCGGGAAGTAGCTGTTACTGTAAGAAAGATTGTTGGTTATTCTTTCTACCTACTGCCAAGTCCCTTTGGTCGGTTTGGTGGAAACTGCTTCCTCTCCTCTGTTTCATTTGTTCCGTCCTTTGGTTGGTGCTTCTTGTTTTCTCGGTATATATATATATATATATATATGTATATATAATATAAAGAAATTGTATGGCTCCACTTTTACTTTTTTTTTAATAAAAATATATTTAATTGTTTGAGATGAAATCAGATTCTTCATCGAATGGAGTTATAATTACGTTACTTTCAACAATAATTGCAAAGAGGTTGTTAGGACCATCTTAGTGGTTGGTGTGACTTTGATGTTAAATAACATCACTCATTAGACCCATTCAATGTGATAACGAAGTTCATATTAATCTCATACGAATATCGCAAGACCAAGAAATAAAAGGTAGAGTTAATTTATATAAATCAATTTTCTAATTAATGTTTTTAAAACAGACCGAAAGTTAAACCGATAAAACAAGATATTTAAGGTTTCAAAAGTTCAATCGGTATCGAACGTCATAAAATCAACTAAGGATTGAATAAAATTAAAGAATTTAAAATACGATTGAAAGAGATTGTCGTTATTCATCGAAGTATTAGAGGTTTAATTAAAAAAGATTGTTAAATAAAAATTTATTTATTTATTTTAATTTATAAGAATTTATTAATCTATAAAAATTGACCGATTAATTAATAAACTGATTAGTATTTAACAACAAGAGTTATTCAAGTTGAACGGTTCAAAATCTTTGAGATTGAACCAACCGAACTGATTGAGTTTTTAATTTATTACTTTTAATAATTTATTTAATTTTTGTGATACTAAATATGTCCTTTAATTCATAAATATTTATAAATAACAAAATTTTGTGGACGATAGAATATTATTTTTTCTAAAATAATTTTTATTTAATAATAATGATTGTTTTATTTAATAAATAATATGATAAATATGTGACTAATTACATAATTATTAGTAAGTAATTTTAACAATTATTATTATTAAAATATATACGGAATATTATTTATGTATATAAATAAAAATGAGGTGGGCCACTAGACATATGAACAAGACACGAAAAAAGAGAAGACCACGAGGAGTGGCCTCCTCATTTAAGGCTCTCTCTTATAGGAGGTCTTGAGTTCGAGTCACGTTAAAGGAGGAGAAATGGAAAATTTGTTCTATTGATGATCCTCTAGTTCCCTGGGTAAAGCTCCTTGATCGGATCAATTACAGATGCCTTGCTTCCAGCGGCAGTATGAGAGTTGAAACTATTAGGGAACCGAGGGCTGCTGGGAACCTAATGCTGAGCAGGGCCAGCGATCAATCAGCAGTTGACCAATTAAAAGTATGTGACGACTTCTTGTGCGCAGAAGTGTACAGGCTATGTAAGAACCTGAAGGATCTTGGGGTTCCAGATTTACATCCTCTAGAACTCTTAAAATATGATCTTAGAGGCTTAAAATTAGTCCAACTAAACTGAGATAGCTAACGTGATAAAAAAAAAAAGACACGGAAAGAGAAACTAAGGTTAAGTTCATCCTCGTAATTAAGGAAAGAGGCATACAAGTAGACGAACTAAATGCCCAAATTAGCCCTCATTTTAACCAAGATTTACAAGTGCCCAAAGCGAATATTCTCGTTATTGAGCAAAAGGGTGAACCCAGATATCTATAGCCACAGATAGGAATACCTATTTATTGCTTTAGCCAAGTTGATCTGTGACTCTTCTCTTCTCTGTGCTTGGATTTTTTTTTTCTATTTTATCTGTTAATTTTTTCCTATCAAAACAAAGTCCAAACTTCGAAGCCTCAAGAATTTTATATACAGTTTCAAGCATCAGAGAAGCCAAACCACAGATAAGAAGAAGAAACAAAATTTGATATTTGTACGTAATTGACTTCGTTTTGAGCTGTGCGGTTGTAAAACGACAATCTTTTTTTTTTTTTTTGTGGGTTGTCAGGAAATTTTCGAATCCGTAAGTTCATCATCTTCTTTTCATCGTTCTGTCAGAGCAGTTCAAGTTCAATTGCTTTCTTTCTTCCATTTTTTTTGAAAAGTTTTTTTTTTAATGTTTCTTGTGCTAGTCTTCATTGCGTTGTTTGTGTCGATTTCGAGTTCTAGTTTCTTTGTTTGTTGAAATGAGCAATCTGTTTGAAAGTATTCTCTGTTAGTTTCTCATTTTCGTAATTTGCTTTTCGGCTTTTGGATTGCAACATCTGTGGAGTGGCACTGCTAAGCCTGTTCCGAGTTCGGCGGCCAAAAGGAGCCAAAGTCTTTGTTTTCTTTTGGTTGATAAATCGTTTCTCAATCTTGTTTGTGTTATTAACTTAGTAGCCAAACAGACGTATGGGTTCTTTTAGCTTTTTCTTTCATGGGTCAGTTTCAAATTCTTTATTCTTTTCTGTGGATGGGCGGGTTTCAAATTCCAACAGCTTTTGTAGTGGTTTAATTTTAAGGTTCCTTTTATGTAACAATTTTTGGATGTTTTCTTACATTGACCTTGAAAATGAAATGCAGATATCCTGATACCACAGTAGAAGAAAAAGCAATAATCAAGAAATCTGTAGGATTTGGTCGTGGAGGGAGTAACTTATACTTAGTTTTTGGTGTATTCAATTGGAAAGGGAAAACATCGAGATTTTAGATAGAGTTTATCAGATATTGTGAGTGTAGTGGGGTGATTGAAGGATGAGTTTGGTGGGAAGAGTTGGGAGCTTGATTTCACAAGGAGTATACAGTGTTGCCACCCCATTTCATCCTTTTGGTGGAGCTGTTGATGTTATTGTGGTTCAACAGCAAGATGGATCGTTTCGGAGCGCCCCTTGGTATGTTCGGTTTGGTAAATTTCAAGGTGTGCTTAAAGGGGCTGAGAAGATTGTGCGCATAAATGTAAACGGTGTCGAAGCAAATTTTCATATGTATCTCGATAATTCTGGTGAGGCTTATTTCATAAAGGAGGTGGAATCTGGTGATGAGAGCAAGACGAATGAGGCTTTAAAGGATTCTGAAATCATGGGAATGCCACTTGAGGATGGTAGTGCTGTTAAGAACATAGTGCACATTGGTCAACTAAAGCATAGTGTTTCTGATTCTGGGGTAGCTCAATTGCGAGAGGAGTGTGACTCATCAGGTGTAGGTCAACTTGAGAGGACAGAATCTGATGTAGATCATAGATATTATGACTTCCAAGATGAGCAATCTTCCATAGAGGGTTCAGTTGAGATATCAGAATATGGGTCTGGTAGATATGAAAATTTAGATTGTGATCCTCTTGCAGAACCTCATGGTTTAGATTCAGAAGTGATCTTGGTGAGCGTGGATGGGCATGTCTTGACAGCCCCTGTTTCAGAATCAGAGCAGAATGCTGAGAATGGCCAGTTAAACACATCAGAGTTGAATGTGAGCCAGAAAGATGCAGCTGATGATTCTACTCCAGTTGATGACGCCCGGTCTTCTGATTATGTTAACAAGCTGAATGCATCTGTATCCAGTGCTGCATCTGACAATAATTTCAGTGTAAGTGGTGGCATTAATGCTTTTGCAAATCATTTGGAGGTTTGTGAAGACGACGAGGAACATGCTTGTCTTGGTCGAGAAACTATGGAAATTTGTAGATTTGAAGGGGCGATGCAGACTTGCACTCCTTCAGAAGAGGAATCCCCTACTAAGAGAGAAGTTTTTAAAAGCTGCTTGGAGTTAACAAAATTGGTAGACCATGTTGGGAACAATGATTTTGAAGAAATGTGTTCACAAACAGTGCAAAATTCAAATGGGGAATGTCCTCGTAATTCTTCCACTATTGACCGGACTCCTAATGGAAATCTCGTTGAATTCACAAATGATGGTTCATCTCCACCTTGTAAATCAGAATCTAGTGGGCCTGACGGGTCTCATGATTTAGATATTGAAGTTAAAGCAATTGAGAAAACCACTGCAGATGTGGAACATATTGATTCTGATGTCACATCTGCATATCCTATTAACATCACAAATGATCCAGAAGAGAAAGGTGAAGACCTTTGCCCATCCACAACAAGTGAGTTGGTAGATAGTAATTCACAAAGGCCTGCTGCTGAAGATGTTAGCAGAAAAGACGAAGCTTCTGGTGAAGAGATCCAAGCTTTTTCAAGCATGAGTGAGCACCTTTTATTAATTGTATACTGTAATTGTAGTTTGTTTCATGTTGTATATGAGTTTACTTTCGCTGCTGCCTTATGATTTTGTAGGGTTTGAAATCTCACTGTGTGGGAAGGAACTTCGTGCTGGCATGGGTTCAGAGGCTGCTGCCAAAGTGTTTGAGTCACATCTTGTATCTGTAGAAGAATTTAAAACCTCTGCAACATCAGTCGTAAAAAATGAGAACTTAATTGTTAGATATGATGATAAGTACTTACCATGGGAAAAGGCAGCTCCCGTTGTTCTCGGAATGGTGGCATTTGGTTTAGAATTACCTGTTGATCCCAAAGATACTATTCCTGTGGAACAGGGTGACACACCTGAGAATAGGGACATTGATACTGGACTCAATTCAACACCCTCTAGCCGCAGGTGGAGGCTCTGGCCTATTCCATTTAGAAGGGTCAAAACACTTGAACACAGCAACAGTAATACATCAAGTGAAGAGTTATTTCTGGATACTGAATCAGGCTTACAAAACTCAAATGCTGAACCGACCTCATATGATGCTGTTCAATCGCCTCACAAACAATACATAAGAACAAATGTTCCAACTAGTGAGCAGATAGCATCACTGAATCTGAAAGATGGCCAAAATGTCATAACCTTCAGTTTCTCCACCAGGGTTCTTGGTACACAACAGGTTCGCCTGGTACCTGAATTTTTGGATGTTTGGATGATAGCAATATGCACCTGAAGTTCTCTTTCTTTAGTCACATACTCAATGTTCAATTTTATCAGGAAGCTGCACACATATATTTGTGGAAGTGGAACACGAGAATTGTAATATCAGATGTTGATGGGACAATTACCAAGTAAGGCCTCTGGTGTTCTACCATTAGTCTCTCAAAATTATAAAAGGAACTTAGATTACACTGACTTCTTATGTTTGTCCTCAGTTTCTCCTTTTCTTTCTTGTCATAAGCACAATTTGTAATGTCAATTATCAGCCTTTGATGATTGTCAAATTTTTTTGGATCTCTATTTTGTGGCACATCTTTGTGCTTTGTATGCTTAACGATTTAAATATTATCGGAGGGGCGGTAGAAAATAACACAGTCAATATGTTTGCGAGTTGCATTCTTGGCCTGCCTTTGGTGCTGAGCTGCTTCATGAATCACCATCAGAATCCCGCTGACACTTCAGGGAGCGGTCTTCTTGTTCTATATGTTATCTTTGAAAACATTTACTCTGATTGTTCCTGATAGATTTCTGGGCTTTCAACCACAGTAACCTTCAAGTCCAATTATCATTTCCATGCACATTTTGTAACTTCAACTACGCAAGCATTGTGTTTGTGCTTTTTCCTTCTACTTTCATGTGTAAATGTCCACAAATTAGTTCTTTATGTGATAGTTTTGCAAGCTTGATATGAGGCTAAAGTTGCTATAAGTCCAGATGAACATTCTTTCAAATTTTAATTCACTGGTGAACAGGCAGAAGTTTTATTTATGATGGAAAGAAATGCGGCATCCTTCATAGTGATCTTAGTTGTTGTCTAATAAGTTAGATATTGTACTGGTATGAGGTGCATCAACTTGACACATTCTTTTTCAGATCTGATGTTTTAGGTCAGTTCATGCCTTTGGTTGGGAAGGACTGGTCACAATCTGGTGTGGCTAAACTATTTTCTGCCATTAAGGTATTTGCTTTTCTGCTTTTGTCATAATTGGATGTCAAATTATATGGTTGATTCTTCATTTCTCAAACGATATGATTTACTTTCTATACAAGCATTTGATGATTGGTGAAACTTGCTTCATTTAGTCCATGACTTTGAAGATCCTAGGAAAGAATTATGTGCCAAGTGTCTCCTGCATGACACCCATTCATGTCTGGTAATTTCTATTCTCATCTAATTCATGTCTCTAGAAAAAGCTATGGTGGGCCTAGGAGAAACACAAAGGGGTAAGAATGAGAAAAACTGGAACATTTTAGTTAAGCAGAAACGCCTTGATGGAGTCTCAAAACCTCCCCTGTTTCTGTAGGGTCCCTTGTGTACTAGACTGTTACCTAACCATCAAATGGATTAGTGGCATCGCCAATGCATATTGTTGATAACCTCTACATGTCCAAAGCAGTGGATGCTACTCATCTAGATCAATATACTGCATTAATTCACTCCTTCCTAGTAAATAATTCACAATCGTGAATTGATTTGCTTACACCTTTTTACAAACTTTCTGGACGTCCTCTTATCAGATATGAGCAGTTAGATTCTTGAGTTGCATTTATTATGGTTCTTGGGTTGATTGGTTGGTTTGTTATGGAGATGGACCTGGATATTGAATTCTGGTTTTCTGCAGGAAAATGGGTACCAACTACTTTTTTTGAGTGCACGCGCTATTGTTCAGGCATATTTAACCAGAAGTTTTCTATTCAACCTAAAGCAGGTACTGGAGTAGCTCGTTTTTGTATCTCTTCCCCTGGCATGTTTGCTGAATTCTGTGTGTATTGATACAGTTGATCTTATGTTGCAAAAAGCGGGTTAGGGCAGCAAGTTTCCAACAAAGTAGGCTAGAAGGTTATATTGCGGTTGGAACGATTAGGGTCTATAACAAAAACCTTTTTAATAATAAATTGAAATATGAAGGCTGTTTTAATTCTCGAGCAAATTCCTTATTTATGGTAGTCTTACTAGACTAATTAAAATAGGAAAAACGACTCCTACAAGAATTTCGTTGTTAATAGGATAATCAAGTAAACCTGATTGAAAACCGAATCTAAACTTAATAGCAAAACCTAATGAAAAATAATTAAATAAGAAAACATAAACTAAATATACTCACTGCATCATCTTCTCTAGTTTCATGTACTAAATTGATGTTTATGTCTAATGTTTTTTCCTCCTGCAGGATGGGACAGCCCTACCGAATGGTCCTGTTGTCATCTCACCCGATGGATTATTTCCCTCACTATACCGTGAAGGTTGTCTTATTCTGCAGTTTGGAACTGGCTCACGTCACTGGCATGAAATATTAAATTGAAAATCCATGCATGTAGTTGCTGATTGCATTACACCTCTGGACTGCTGATGTCTATAAATTCTGTGTCATCCTTGTCCTCTGCGTTCTGCATAATTCAAGTTAACTATTAAACTTTCCATATTAAATGATGCTCTGGTTTATTTCTAGCTAACTGTGTTGTTTGTTCGGTTTCCAGTCATAAGAAGAGCTCCGCATGAATTTAAAATTGCGTGCCTAGAGGTAATAATTGCATATATGGAGATATAAGTATCTGTGAGATGCCCTGAAGTTTTTAAACAAACTATCAAGTCCAAAAAATTCTGTTTGCAGAATATAAGAAGACTCTTTCCTGCTGGTGACAATCCCTTCTACGCGGGCTTTGGAAATAGAGACACCGACGAGCTTAGTTACAAGAAAATGGGCATTCCAAAAGGCAAAATTTTTATCATAAATCCAAAGGTATATACCCTCCTCCCAGTTTTTATTATTTAGAAATGACAATTTGTAGTTCTGATTGTTTACTTGAGAATCCTTTAAACCTGGCAGGGTGAAGTGGCAATCAGCCATCGCATCGATGTTAAGTCCTACACATCTTTACACACTCTTGTTAATGAAATATTCCCGCCAACATCATTGAGTGAGCAGGTAAGTCATGGTTAAGTTTGAATTGAACTCCTTTTTGTATCAACTTTGAGAAGAGCAAAAAGAACAAACTTGAAAACAAACAAGCAAAGATGAATGAGACTGGAGAGGGAAGAAGAAAAAGAAGAATGAGGAAATTGATGATGATGATGATGATGATGATGATAGTATTGTATATTGCATACATTTGCAGGAAGATTACAATTCTTGGAACTTTTGGAAAATGCCATTGCCAGATATTGATGACTTGTAGAAGTGCAGTGTCATTGTTCTACCAACAAGAAAGATGAGTAGCAGCTTGAGAGGTGTCAACCAAGTACAGATACAGTCTACATTCTTAAAATTGTTCCTCATTTCTTTTGCCAGAACTGATACTGAGCTAAGTGTTGTATCCTTCTATAGTGGCCTTAGGACTCGATTATCATGTGCTGGAAGTTCTGATCACACCTGATAATTCATAGTCCTGGAGAATAAAGCTTTTTTTGTAAAGTAATGGTTACTTTCTCCCACTAGTTCTGCTTGTAGAAATGAACAATTATGTTAGACAAATTATTACAAGTACTTTTACAAGTAAAAGAAACATCTCTCCCTGTCTCAGGATTTGGTTGGAAGTTTAATGTCATCACCTACCCTTTTATGTCTTATCAGATACAATTTCTCTATTAATTAGAGATAAGATTGCACATTTCTGAACTTCTTCAAATGTTTTACTCATCTATATAAAATATATCAACAAGAAAGTTTAACTCAAATGATACAATTTTTGCAAAAGACTCCAACTTTAAGAATAATTCAGGCTTGATAACTTAAAAAGTTTACTTTTTGGAAGGTATTATCAAATTAAAATTTAATTAGAGGTGCATTTATAGCTAAGAAGGTCTTATTTTGGTTTTTCCTAACAAGAAACAGAACAAGAAAAGGGATTAAAAGAGGATTTATAAATGCATTTTCCTAAAGAAAACAAGAAAATGGATAAAATGGAAAAGAAGTCAAACAAAATTGGTGAAACCAAAAAATTGAATGGAAAAGGGCAAATTGGTGAATGAGAAGGCCTGCTAATAATAAGCGAAACGAATGGCTTAAGACCCGAACCTTCACTTCCCACACGCGCCAAAACTCTTGACTCCGTCCCTCATCTGTCTCTCTCTCTGTCTGTTTCTAACTGTTAACGTACCATTGCAACAAAAATCTTCGTTTAGGAACATCATTAGATTCTCTTACAAACACCAAGAACAAGACAATGATATTAGCTTTTACGTGGTTCATGTCTGTTTGAACAGAACCTGATACCTGAAAACAGAGTAAACACCATAATAATAATATAATAAGAATGTCTTGGTTACGGTCTGCTGTTCACAGAGCTGTGGAAGTTGGCGGAAATAACAACTTAACACGCACTGTCCGTAGTTACGCCGACTCCGTCGTCCTCCACGCCGGGAATGCCGTTGCGGGTGGCGCCAGGATCATCCAGGACCGCATTGTCCGTGACTTTCTTTTTGTTTTTTTTCCGTGCATTACCTTAAATTTTCAATTCCAGGATTTGATGATGTGTTTAATGTCCGAAAATGACCAAAAGATTGCGACTTTTATAGATTTTGTGGGACCCAATGTGGGTTATTGTGGACCCACATGATCCAATGTGATTAGATGGATTAAATATGTTTGTTGATGATGGATGTTTGGTATTGTGGAAGCAGGGGCTGAGGAATGTGAAAAGCTTCAGGCTTACTGTGAAGAGACTTGAGGAGGTTTCTGTGTCTTGTAGAGGAGAAGAAAGAATTCAGTTGCTACGAAGATGGTTGGTCGCACTCAAGGAAACTGAGAGATTAACTGCTGAAATTCCCGGTGGCATTGAGAAGCAAACAGATGAGCAACTTTTCTCTGATGAAGCCAAGGATGCTCTTAGAAGACCCACCATGGTGATCCTTTGTTCTTCTCCTTCTTTCTTCAATGTTTGAATCTGTAGGTGTTCTGGACATGGATCGGCTCTGTAGCTCACTTGCATGTTAAACAATCTGTGTCTTTGTTAGTAGTCAGAGCATTTTTTCTTAGTTAATTCATGTGTTTCTTATTTGCATAGAAGCTTTACATAGATTCAAACAGGTTTATTACGTTGATCCTGATCTGGGCACAATGAATTACCATGAAGTCTTTCTCTATAGTCAAGCTCTTGAAGGCATCACATTGTCTATGGTGAGTTCAACTAAGCAGATGCATCTTATGCTGATACGTTAATTGTCTTAGATTCTAACTTCTGATTCATGTAGAAACATATTAACTGGACTTTGTATTTGCTGATCCATTGAGTTTAACCGCAGATTAATTCTGTTGTATGACTCAGATTCTTGAAGCTCCAAACGAGGAAGAAGTTTCTCTGCTCATGGAAATTTTTGGGTGAAGTTTCTCACTCTTGGACTATAATTTTCATGTTTATTTTTGCCCAACTGTAAGAAAGAAATTCTGTTAAATGTTGTAAATGTGAACTTCTTTATGGTCTGGTTATACACAGGCTTTGTCTTGCAGGAGGAAAGGAAATTCACAAAGCTGTGATGCGCAGCATACAGGATTTGGCAGCAACATTTTCCAGTTATGAAGATGAAGTTTTGGTAAGGAAACGATACATATACCTTCGTACTCTTGCCAATGTTAGTGAAAGTATTAACAAAATACTAAACAATACCTGCAAATAGAAACTAGCAAGATAAAAAGCTTCTTGCAGATATGTAATTTATTTGATTTATCAATGCTGCAATTTTGAACTGGCTTATTAAATAGCGAGATTTGGAATCTTATTCTAACAATTAGAAAAGGACATTGTTGAATGATGTTACTGCAAAATATCTTAATTAAATTCGTCTATCTCTGTTCACTCTTTAGGTAAAGCGGGAAGAATTGCTGCAATATGCTCAGGATGCGATTGCGGGGTTAAAAATTAATGCAGATATTGCAAGGTGGCTGCAGATCTCAAATAGGATAGTTGCATGCATATGTCATAAGCCACATGGAATGTGGCATAATTTCTTAGGATGGAGAAAGTATCCATGTTTTTGTCAGAATTAGTAATGTCATCTTATTTCTTGACAATAAGATCAAAAGTTGATTTCTTTTGTCGAAGTTTTTATGTCCTGTTTCTCTGCCTCAGAATAGATGCTGAAGCCTGCAGAATAATGGAAGAACTTGAAAGGATAAAGGCATCCCAACAGCCACCAAATGAAGCTAGTGAAAAATCAATTGAAGGAACAACTGCTTCAAAAACTGAGGTGAGGCTGATTTGAATGGCCTGAAATGTTCAGTCACATATATATGCGACATTTGCATTTGAAACCGAAAAGATCTTCAGCATTTCTGTATCCCCTTTTGCTTTTTCCTTTATATTCTCTCCCCATACTGCTACTGGTACTTGTGATTCTAACTTCTGGAAACAAAGGAATGTTCTTTTTCAATATATGGAATTTCTACTTTTCTTTACTATGTTTTTGAACATCAAGGAACTATGTGGTTCATGGGAAATGAGTTTTTAGGGAAAATTCTAAGAAGTTTAGAATTTTAACATTTTCATTGTTGCGTCTTTATTGCTGATGTCCACATGCCAAGACTTTTTCTGGAAAATTTGGCCGATCATCTCTTTGAGGCTAATCGTTTCAATTTTCTTGCAGGCTTCAAAGGATACTTTAGGACATATTGAACTCTGTTTCACGTTGGAGGAACTCTTGCTAAAGAAGAAATCTTTGAAAAATGGGGAATCTCCCGAGGTTCATGCTCAAAAGGTACAGTTCTTTTGGCTGATGTTAGTGAGCTAGTGGTGCATGTCATGTTCACTGGCAGAACATTATGTCCTCTGCAGATTGAAAACTAAGCTTAGAACTACTTTTGCAGGTTGACAAATTGAAAGTTTTGTCAGAATCTCTTCTTAACTCCACGTCCAAAGCTGAGAAACGTATTTTAGAACACAGGTATATACAGAACTTATTTACTTGTCAGTGCCTGTGTATGCATGCATCATGGTGGTGGGAAGAAGGTGAAGCATGGTGCAATTCACAAGCCTTTAGTGCCTTTTATACAACTTTTAGGCTTTCTTTGCATGCAGGTCCCAGAAAGAGGAAGCACTTCACTTTCGCGTGGCTAAAGCCAATGAAGTTAGCCAGCTTGAGAAGGTGAACTTTATATTTGCTCTCTTCCTAGTAGAAGCTAAAGAGTGATTTGCATCTGGATAACAAACATCTTTTATTTTATGGTTGCAAATAATCCTTTAATTGCTCTTTAATTCAATGTGTACATTAGGAGAGTTAGTCATTTTCTGACCTGGTTTGTTGCAAGGAGTATTAAACACCTGATGTCAATCTCTAGGAACTGGGAGCAGAGATTAGAGAACTTGAGAGGCAAAAAGATGAACTTGAAGCCCAACTAAAGAAGGTATTTTCCTTTTTCATCTTCAGTCATACCTGGCATTATCTGAACAAGTATCCGTTCAACCAGTTGATGCATTTTTAACTTTTGACGTCCTAAATAGTTGTGTTTACCTGGATTCACATACATTGATCTTCATACATGCAAAACTATCAAGTTTGACAAGTCATAGTAGTTCTATATGTTATAATCCATTCCTCTGGACTCTTAATCCACATACTTTTGTGGGGTGCACCTCCTCTGGCTTGATTTGGTTCAGGTCAATTCCTTATTGACTCTAGCCCGAGCACGGCTTCGCAATGCGAAGGAAGAAAGGGACCAATTTGATGACGCTAGTAATCAGATTCTAGTGCACTTCAAAGCCAAGGTATTGGTATATTTGATCTTGTTCTTGGGATCGCCACATTTAACTTCTTGAGATATGTGGAAATATATATATATTCTGAAAATCTGCTTCATATAAACCAGGAAGATGAGCTATCAAGATCAATATCTTCATATAGAGTAGAAGCAGATGTTGTGAACACATGGATTAATTTTCTGCAAGATACCTGGGTTCTCCAGACAAAGTACAATAAGGAAATGGAAAACCAAGCCAAGTAATTTACTTGCCTCTTACTGGTCTTTTGATGTTGTCTGATTCAGGAACTATTTTGGGAACAGATAACTTTCTTGAATGAAAACAAAGATTATTTTAATTACCTCCTTTTATCTCTTAGCCTTTCTGTGTTAGGAACAATCATATATTGCCATTCAACTGACCTTAAACTTTGCTACTCACTTCTGTTAATGTCTTTAACGGAAATCTCCGCACAACATCAACATAATCCAAGCTAGACATGTTGAATGTTAGATAAAAAATGTTAATTGAAGTTCCAGTGTTGACTGAAAGTGTAATTGTCCGTTTATTATCTCAGATACTGTCCATTTTCATACTAATTCTCTATATTTCCTGTGTATGGATTTTCCAGTGTTGACTTAAAGAAATATGGCGATTGTTTTTTGAATTTGGTTACTAATTGTCTGACCAATTACAAGGTAATGGTCTGATTGTCTTGTAGATCATTGCTTCAACTGAGAATTTCTAATTAATAATCCTAGCCTCTTATTGTGGTACAACTTATGTGACTTGCATATACAATCAGGAACTGCTGGGATCTTCGATCGTCCGGGTTAAAGTGCTTGGCAGAGAATTGCGTTCGTGTCAAGGGTATTATTATACTATCCTGAATTTGTTCCAAATTTCAATTATTAAGTCAAGCCTCAAAACTGTTATTCTACAACAGGTTAGAATCAATACCTCCAAAAAGTAAAGATGATGATGATTCAAAAGCAATAAATCAAAGAAAAGGGCTTGAAGAGGAGTATCTCAATCTTGAAGTCAAGGTACATGTTCTTTGATGATCCCAAAAACAAAATCTTCTGTTTTCCTCGTCCTTCTGCTTAGTGATGGATATAACTTTCACGTTTTAGCTAGTCTAACGAGTTCTTTCAATTTATGCCTTAACGTTCTTCTTTATTGCTCAATCAGATTTTAACCACTTTAAGCATAATAGATGCTATAAAGAAGCAGTTTTATGACGAAACTAAAGGTGCTCACAGGTAATGCATGAAACTGTGATTTTCTTTTCATTCTTGGTATTCAATACCGGGTTAGTGCATTGAATTGTCGCCTTAAAATGGAATATTGAACACTTGATCCAGGAAAGATGAAGAGAAGATCAAACAGCAATTATACTCTCTAGACAAAATGAGAGAGGAATTTGAATCTGTTGAGAGACCAGTTCTGCAAGTAGAGACCCCCACTAGAAAGTCACCAAGACCATCCCCAACTCCAAAACAAACAAGTGATAGTCCACAACACAAAGATGACAAGACAAAGAAATCATCATCTAGTAATGAAGAGTATTCATCGAATGTGCAGATGGGAATGTACATACTTGAGTCAGACTATGAGAAGGACGAACGGGGCTACTCTTCCGAGGATATCGGTGACTGGGAATTTGATGCACTTGATCATGAAGCAAGAAGCTGAGACCAAGCAAAGATGCATACCAAATTTTACTAGTTGTATGCATCTGCAGCATTTTGGTATATGCCCAGATAAGGAAAATGCTTTCTTTTCTCTTAATAATAGGATATAAGAAAGTCTTAGATAGATACAAATCACTCCCAAACTGCAATTTACTGGCAAAGTTGACATGGAGTTAGAGCTTTTATTTTGTAAATTCTCTCTTCTTTGATAATGAACTATAGATACTTTCAGCTCAGTTAACAGCAGAATTTTTGTCCACCTTACTGTTTCAATGTGTTGTCTAAGTTTAGTTGCCTGTTACTCACTTACATTGTCATAGAAAACCTTACTCAGAAGATTGTTATTCACCTGTAGACATCCCTGGAATTTTCTGACTAGCCTTCTCTGATAACAGAACAGATTGTGCTGCCAGGTTAGCTTCTAATGCCGCTTTGAAAAGAAGTCAAAAAAAGGGCCTTTGAAATTCTTTACTTAGACCTGTTGGAGGTTGAGTTCTGAAACTTTAATCAATGGTACATATCCCACTTGAAAAGCAAGTTTTCTAAAGTTGGCCAGCCACAGCCACTGAGCTTAAAGCCTACCTTCCCTTTTAAACTTTGCAGCTTTCATGAGTGTCTTCCTATTTACTCAATCATGCATCCTCCATAGTATAGAGGCCCGTCAGAGTCCAGAGCCACGTTAAGGAAATGAGTAATCATGTGAGTCTCAGTGCTCAAGAACATTTATAACATTTCAAGTGTGTTTAACCTCCTCCCTCCTTTAGTGATATGGTGCAGTAAAGCTCAATTGGTTTTCTCATAAATGATTGCCTTGTTGCTTTCCAAACCAATAGTGAGCAACTTGGTTTACAATTGAATTTTAACCATAACCCTGTCTCTTGTAAACTTTATTCAATTATGTTAACTTGTTAGGAATGCTTATTGTAGAGTTTTAAACAAATAGGGAAAATTAAATTTTAGGGTCGGTAAAAGTAAATTAATTTATAAAAAAGATCACCGACTAATTTAATATAAATCAAAAAGTCTATCAAAGTACGAAAATATTCTTAATAAAGTTACATCTTAATGCAACTATTTATTGATAATGTGCAATTCTTCGTTTAGTGACATAATTATTTAACTTGTATGAATTATATTATAATTACTCTTGATAAAGAAAAAAGGTGAAAGAAAAGAATTTGTAAATATTTTATCTTCTTAAAAAAAATTTATAAATTGATTTCCTTTATTGACTCAAAATTTAATTGCCCCTTATAAATATTGGAGATGTTAGATTCCTTGTGTAATAGGCAAAGATTGCAATATATCATAGCAGTACAGAAATCATGTCCACCTAAGAGGATCTGAACCTAAGTGATATATTCTAAGATTAGGTATATAAAGCATGAAAGTGAAGAGTTGGCCCCTGACAAACTTTTGTCAGATGCTAAAGGTACTGTGTAGTCTTTAGAGAGAAAGATTAAATGATACAACTTTATCAATCCTATTGGCTATCAAATGCATTTATAATTACAAACTGTGAAAAAGTATGAAGTTAATCATCTGATGTTTTCAGGATTTTTCATTTATTTATAACAAAAAGTAACAAAATAAATTTGACCAGGTCAAATGAGACATCATAGCCTCAAGTGATAGCCCATCAATGACAGTTTCTTGCAAATGGCATGAAATATAACAATTGAAAATTGTTTGAGTACACTGCAATGGATCTATCTGCTTTTCTCTTGTCTCTGTTTCTGTCCATTATTGTAAAACAAAAAAACACAAGAAGCTTAGAGATATGGGCTAACTTTTTCAAAAAATTTGCAGGGAAGTTTGTGCATGTTGCAGAACATAACAGACTGTTCTATATTGTAACTATAATCTTTGGAATATTAGCAAGAACTTGCATTTCTTTTTTCTGATAAAAAATTTGTGTGTAGAGTAGACGAGGATGATGATGATGATACACCAAGTACAGTTGAAGATTCCCATTTCCCAAGTAGATACACACTATCTTTTCCACATTATGAATCACTACGTGGAAGGGAATGAGTAGCAGATGTACATTCCTTGTGTGTCTTTGATCTGTTGAATTGTACTGCAACAACTAGTATTAACTATCATTTTCAAGACCACTATTTTATCATGTGACTCTTCTTAGTCTGTAACCCTTGAACCAAAAAACAGAGTTACCGTCAACATCTTCATCACCAGAAACACTTGTTTAGATTCAAGGTACTGTGTGAGTCAAAGGGCATGTATTAGCTGAAACTGTCCTGTCCATACATTATTGGAATGTTGATAGGACTGTTCAAACTTAGTACATAACATCCCTTAAATGTCAGAAGTTGATTAGTTCCTCCTAAAACTATTTCACTTCATATACCATAGTTGTAATAGCTAGAAATTGTTTGTGAACTAGAAACAAAATAAAAGCCAAAAAGGGTTATTTCCCTGAATTTTATACTTTAATAGGAAGTTTACATCTGCCCACATAATTGAATTTATTAAATTGTGGATAGATTGATCTTAAAACAGTGCATTGAGATATACAATGATTATAGTCCTTTGTTTCAAAAACATGCATATTTTTCATGTATCCATAAAGAATACAGTTAAGGTAAGAAAAAGAAAGAAAACAAAATGGTGGAAAAGATGGAACAAAAGCAACTGCATAGGAACCACATATCATTGCAGTGATTGGCTACTAAACTGCTTAGAAAAGAAAGCTGCATAATCTGTCTGCATTTTATTGTTTGGACCATTCAAGTTCTTTTTTTTCCCCTTCTTTCTCAAAAGGAAAGAAAAAAGTCTGACAAACCTCTTGCAATGGAAATTACTAATTTTCTAACTTGGAACCATCTTCACTTTAAATGATGCTCTTTTCTCCTTCTTCCTCCACCAAGCACACCTCCCGTAAGCATCTTCATATGCATACACACAACATAGGTGGTCACTGAAACAGGCCTAGAGAGAAGAGATTTTCAGGTTATATGAGAGATGGCCACAAATCAATCTGCTTGCAGTCTTGCAGAAGAAGATGAGTACATTGACATGGAAGTGAGCTCTTCTTTGTCTTCATCGAACTTCCATTGTCACTCCATTAGCTCTCCACCACAGAGCAGAGAGTTTGAGTTTCAAATGTCTTCACTTTCTAATGATACAAAAACTATCGCTTCTCCAGCCGATGAACTCTTCTACAAAGGAAAACTCCTTCCTCTTCTTCTTCCTCCTAGATTACAAATGGTTCAGACACTCCTCCAAAACCCGACAACTTCAACATTTGACAGTAAAAGTAAAGAACCCTTTTTAGAAACCTATCCACTTTCCTTAATTACTAGCTCCAGTACACCTCTGACTAACTCCAACACTACATTGGACTCCTGCAATATCTCACCATCGGAGTCCTGCAGAGTCAGTAGTGAGCTAAGCCCAGATGAGTATTGCTTTGAATGGTCCTCTGAAACCAACAGTTTCATAGAAGATCTTCCAAAGAAGTCATGGACCAAGAAGCTGAAGCGTTCCTCTCTTCGTCAAAAGCTCAAAGCTTCAACTGCGTATCTAAAGTTATTATTCAGCAAATCTGATTGTACGGTCGAATCCTTTGTTAAACCGGCGCAGAATGGTGAAACAGAAAGTTATTCAAAAAGTAAGGATCGTTTGAGCAAGAAGCCTTTTTGCAGAACTGATAATCAAATATATCAGAAGTGTAATACTCTCAAGAAAGGCATTGGGAAAGACACGGTAGAGGATGGCTTCTTTACTAATCAAAGAAGATCCTTCTCTGGAGTGATTCAGTGGCATACCACGACCAAGTTTTCATCTTCCTCATCTACATCTTCTTCTGGTTCTTCATCAACATCTTCATCTTTTTCCTGCAGTTCCAATGGGACTCAGGATCTATGTTTGTTTAAGAGAAGTAGCAGTGCAAACTCAGAGATCGAGAGCTCAATTGAAGGAGCAATTGCTCATTGTAGAAAGTCTCAGGAGATGTCTAGTCCAACAAAATCTGCAAGTGAATCTTCAGAATTTGCAGTTACTGAGATAGCATGTCTGATTCCCAGCTAGATTCATGAGTGAGCATTACAAATTTCTGATAAACGTTATGTTCTGATCTTTAATACAGATCAAGTTGACGCTTTTTTTGCAAGCCCTGATTACTGGAAGTTGTCACATTTTTATACCATATAATAATCTATTGAGCTGACCACCGTTGGATTGAGCTTCAACTGTCATAATTGGCAAATATCTGATACCAAATTAGGATTTATCTTTAGAATTGACAATCAAACAAAATATTTAAATTATTCTAGAACAGTGAACTGATGAGAAACATCTTTATCAGTCCCTCTAAAAATGGTAAATACCCTTTTCAACAAAAGATACAAAACCCTTTTTAGCTCAATAGTTTCTGAAAAAGATCAGGTCTTTTAGAGAACTCACTTGTTCTTTTCACCCTACCACATTCTTTTTCGCTGTTTCCCAACCCTAAGTTTCTGAACAAAGAACTGTGGAAGATATGATAATAGTGTTGCTTGGAAGTGAGGAAAATCCTCTTTTTTCTCCATCTTTTTTTTCTGTAGTATAAGTCACTCAAAGAAGTTCCGAGAAGTTTCCATCCTGGCTGAATCATTTTAATTGATTGTACATGATCACTGGAAAAAGAATCCTGATTAACTGATAGACTTGACTTGCTGATACTGATCTAGTGACATTGTTTCTATAGAATTTGTTTGACAAATTCTCCAGAGCAGTAAATAACTTTAGTGTGTACTAATTTCATCCAAGAAAACTGCTTAGCTAGCTTCAATTACATTGCTTTGAACCTCAGCTATACCTTCTTTTGCCCAGGTATCAACAATTTCTCGGAAACACTTGTGTAAATGTTACTTATCAGCGAAGAAAATTGGTTCCCGGCGTCCGAAGTTAAATCAACTAGTCAGTGCAGAAGTGATTCACATAACCAGAACTGAACGGCACAGACATTATTTAAACAGTTATTAAGGATGTCCCTTTTATTATCATGCACTTGGAAAATATCCCAATAATCACAAACCGCTTATCTATTAAGTATTCTAACATACTGAACAAGATTCTGAAGAAACATACATGCTGCATTGTGGGGACGAGTTTGACAGTGGAACATGTGAGTTATGTCAGGAGAGGATCAAAGGGATGAACAAGATTTTATAGGAGATATTTTTTAAATTAAGGACTATGCTTCCCAAGATTGTCATCTTGCTATAAGAAAATCCTGAATGATCACTCTCTTCAATGAGTATCAGTAGAACTTCTGATGCCCTCTGACACTAACCTCACCATTCAGATTTTGTTACTTGTTACGCCACCTATCTTAGCAGATTGTCTGCAGCAATCAATATAATGTTGGTGTAATTGAGATCATGATCCAGAGAACATAAAACTTATTTCTAAAAGAATACAAAACCAATTTTTTATTTTAATGTATGGATTTAAAATGTCATAAACACACATTCAGAATTTTCCTTT
>JANQAP020000116.1:148238-160302 GCA_026874005.2 Erythroxylum coriaceum
GCAAAAAGTGGCAGAGACCGAATATTGGGTGGGTTAAGGCTAATGTTGATGCTGCAATAAATGTTGGAGGTTTTACTGGGATGGGATGTGTGGTTCGAGATGAGCTTGGTAACTTCTTGGCAACAAAGAACCTATCAATTCAAGGGGTTTATGATCCACGGACTGTTGAAGCTTTGGCACTAAAAGAAGCTGTGTAGTGGCTTGTTGACAAGGGCTAGCAACAGATTGTTTTTGAGGTGGATTGCTAGGAAGTCTTCCTCTCAGTTTCGGATAACATGATTCAAGATTTGAGTCCTTATGGGGCAGTTGTTGCAGATATATTACAATGTCATAATCAGTTTGTTTCATACAGTTGGAGTTTTGTTCCCAGGTCTGGTAACAGTGTAGCACATGATCTTGCACAGGCAACAAGATTTGTTGAGAATGTTGGGAAGTGGTTTGTTCAATCTCTCAATTTTGTATTAAGTTCATTATTAAGTGATATGAGTTAATAAAATATGACTTTTACTATAAAAAAAAAACACTACGTCAATACTAGCATGATATTATTTTTTATTTTTTAAATAAAAGTGACCTCTTTGTCATTGCCACATTAATTTGACATTTAATTTTAGTAAATTAAAATTAAAAATTTAAATATATTCAAAATTTTAAATAAAAATTTCTTTAATAATAAAAAGATAAAATTTAATTTTATAAAAATATTACTTATGAAATTATTTATTTTAATGAAATATTTAATTTTTACTGATAAAATTATCATTAAATTCTATCTAACATATAATTATTATTAACAATAAAAATATAACTACATTTACATTAACAAACAAACAAGTTTTTGTTTTTACTTTTAAAAAAATCAAAAATCAAAAATAAAAACTAAAAACTTCAACAAAAAAATCAGCATAAACCTTTTAAAAACTCTTTAATAATTAAAATTCTCTAAAAATCTACTTCAATTTTTCAAAAAACTCTTTTTAAGATTTTTATTAAAAATAATGATGAAATATATGACACATAAATAGTACATTTGAACCAATCAAATATTGTTGACACGACACCCTAACTTATTTATCGAACTCAATTCAAACTAATTAACTCAATCAAAACTAATAATTTATCATGAGTATCTTAAATTATGAATTCGAACCTGAGTTAATTAGTTTTGATCGGATTTAAGAGTTGGTTTGAATTATAATATAAATAATATTTTATTGATCCACGTATAATGTTTATATCACATGTGAAATTCAACATTTCAAAATATTTAAAACAAACTTTAAGTAGATGAAAAGTTTAACAAGGTTAACTCTTGATCAGTTAAAAGTCACATTAATATTAACGGAACATTATTTTTTATTTTTAAATAAAAATAGGCCCACTGATACATGACGAGTGAGACCCACTGTTAGAAATGTATAAACAATGGTCCCGCTGTCACGTGACTAAGAGAGTCACTTTTTAATTAATTAAAAAATAATTATCACAATTGAACCCACTTTCTATTTAGAAATATAAAAATAATGTCATGTCATCATTAACATGACATTTAATTGACAAGAAGTTAATCCCATCAAATTTTTCGTTCATTTAGGTCCGTTTAGTTCAATTTTAAATATTTAATGTTTTTTTAATATAGTTAACCTTTTTTTTTAAAAGAAATGATGAAATTAAAATTTAAAAATCAGTAAGTAACCTCTTTTTAAAAATCTTATAACATTGCTTTAATCACTTAAGCTTTTAAAATCTATAATGAATTACAATCATTAAATCTATCATTTAATTTTAATTATAATCCTTAATTTATTAAACAATTAATTTGAGATATATAATTTATAAATTATTATTATATGACCCAAAAATTCAATGTAATACTCTAAAAAAAAAGATAATTGTAACTACATTTTATACAATGAACTAAAATATAGGAATAACAATTTGCGACCCATGACCTAAATTCAAATGTTTTCAATAGATTAGCCCAAGCCAGATCCAACTATTCTAAGTAAAACGATATCGTTTTGCTTAGAAGAGTTAGACCTCAGGTAGGCCTGACCTGAGTAACCCAAACTTTGATCCAATTAAAAAAATGTTGTTTTGCACTTTTAGTTTTTTAAAAAATTATTTCAAAAAATTGGTAGGGCAAGTCGATGGGCCGGCCCATTGTCATCCCTACTAAAATATTATCATTATCGTCAACACGAAATTTGAGGAGATCTGATAATATTCAGCTTTAACCCTAAAATATAATAAATAAAATATTTTTAATGTTATTAAATCATCCTTTATAAACAAAAAGATGGATTGTTTGTTTCCTCTCTCACTTACCTTTGTAAACAAAAAGATGGATTGTTTGTTTCCACTCTAACTTAGCATATTCACCGGACAAGTTGCTCTCCAATTGAAGATCAAAGAACACAAACACATAAATAATATACCAAAAAGCTTGGAATGGTGACAACTTCGAAACCCCTCAAAGATGGTCCCTCATCCTTTGTCACACTTATTTAATATCGCATTCAATACAAACAAAGAGCACTGCAAGAAATATGACAATACACAAAGATCCCAACAATGCTAAGAGTAGCACGCAACACAGTTGCGTCGAAACAGGGCTATGCCACGAGTCCATGCAAGCCCCTGTCCACCATCACACATTTCCCGATACCTGTAACCTCCATACCTGTCGGATACGATCCTTCCAAGCTTCATCATCTTCTTCTTCTGATCAAATTATTATCTGCAAAGACGGTGGTGAGCTACAGAGAGTTTGCGGCGCCGCTTCATTATCAACTTTTCATCATTACCTAGGAATCACAGAACCAAAACACAAAAGCTATACCTAACAACCTTATCTCCATCGAACTAGTGGTACTGATATTAGACCTAGTCTTGGATCTCTAGCTTGGAAGAATCTGAAGTGACGTTTTGAGTACGTTCTCTTGTCTCCGCCATTTGCTGTCTTCTCCTAGTATATGCATCAAAGAACTCTTTGTTCTCCTTCTCCAACTCCTTCCACACTGTAACACGTCAACAGATACGTATATTCAGGAACTGTTTGTTTTGACTGTCTGGAAAAAGGAAAGGTTCCTGACCTGTAGCAGTAATAACAGGTTTGATATTAGCATGCTTGGCGAGAGCTTCCATGCACTCTTCTTTGCTCATATTGAAGATGATGCACTCTTCTATCAGATGGTGCACCTGTTAGGATCATAGAAACAGATCGAAACCCACTAATACATGTCCGATGAGTAAACAGAAATACTGGGTTTAGGAAAAGAAAAAACGATACCATGTGTATATATGAAGCGGAAGAGTCAGCCATAGCTATCAGAATATCAGAAACTGGAGTTGAACGACTATACTGTAATCCAATATGCTTCTGAAGATACTAAATTTGATGTTTTGTCCCACTAATTTGTTTGAGAATGAAAGAGGAGAATAAGCAAGAAAGTAGCTATATATGAAAAGCAGAGCAGGGAAAGAAGCAAGTAGATCAATAAAAGCCAAAGTGATGAGCTAATAATCCCAATATAAAATAATATTTAATATAATATATAAAATGAAAAATATGGGCACCTACCGCCTGCAGTTGGCTTAGGTCAAAAAATACGTGTTCCCTTTTGACCTAAGGTAAGGCACAGGTGAGTTGGTAAGAGGTTCTTCCGGTTTAAGTGAGGTTACGAGTTTAAATCCTCATCATATATGTAGTTATTTAAAATTTGGAGCTAGAGTTTTATCTTGTATAAGGGATTTATTTGGCTCGAGCGGAGATTAATCTGAATGTGAATGGTTTAAAGGTACCTTTCTATAATTAGGACCCGCTTAAGATACCTCGTGGGCAATAAAAAAATACGAGAAAAGTTAAAAAATATATATCTTTTTTATAATTTAAAATTTTAAAATGTTTATTTAAAAAAATAAAATTTTAGTTACAAACTAATTAAAAAATTTTAATATAATAACTTAAATCAATTTTTTAATTTAATTTAAAATATCTATAATAAATTACTATTTCATAATTTATAATAACGATTCAGTAAAAAATTATACTAAACGCAAGGTTTAAAGGTGTTCAGTTTATGCAATTTTACCTTTAATTAGTAAAAAAAGTTGTTTTTGAATGACCCAAAAAATAGGAATAAATTAAATTAAAAATAAATAAATTATTAATTCATATTATATTTAATTAATTTACTTCAAATTTAAGAATTAATTTAATGTTATATTATTATTTTTTATTAAATTTAAAAGAAAATTTTTATGAAAATTTAAATTTTAGATTTTTTTTTCAGAGTTTATTAAATTACGAGAAAAAATTTATAATCAGGAATCTAAAAATATTAAATGACATCATGGTATCAACTTGGGACCCACGTTCCCACGTGGGAGGCGGACGATGATTGGTGGGGAGAAGATGAGAAGAGATTTTGTAAAAGCAGCCCCCCTTACTTGTCTGATACTTACGTGGCAACAACTAACGACTCTCTCTCTCTCTCTCTCTCTCCACGTGATCAGTGGGGTCCAGAACTTCCCATGTTTTTTGACATAACACTAACGCATCATAAGAGTCCATCCTCGTAAAACAGCAGTTTGGGCTCACCTTCTCTGACAAAAGACAATTACAAAGCGCCCGTGAAGTTGCCCTTTTTTATTTTCAGTCCATCCTTTTGCTTCCTAATAGGCCATGTGCGGATGTTTCGACCCAGCGGGCGAGCTGACAAATCACACTTGGACACATCAGCATCTGGGCTTTTGATTCTCCGGTGAAGTTGGGAGCAATTGAACAGTACAATTAAGCTGTAGGATAGGGCGTCGTTTTCTGTTGTTTTTATACCTTACACCGTATATGGCTACGTTACATTTCTTCAGATTTTAGGGTTGTATGGTCCAAAATAGTTAACTTTTTTAAGTATACGTAACAAATTCTTAATTTAATTAGTAATTTACAATTAAATAACAGAATTAATTCAAAAAATATATTTTGACTTCACTATTTACAACTTGAATCTTAACATTTCGAAGCGTTCAAATTAAATCTAAACGTTTTGAAAACGTTTAAAACAGACCTTAAATAAAAGAAAATTAACGGGATTAATTTTTCGTTAGTTAAACGTCGTATCAAACTCGATAATTTTTCTTTTATTTAAGATTCTACTTTAAACATTTTGCTAATATGATATTATTTTTATATTTTTTAAATAAAAAGTAGTCGTATTATTATAAAATTAGCTTTTTTAAATTTAATCAGAATGTAAATAATGAAGCTCATCCACTGTAGTATATTTGAAACAGTAAATCTTACTTTTTATTTAAAAAATAAAAAATAATGATACATCAATATTAACGTAACATTTAACTAATGAAAAATTAATTTTGTTAAATTTTCCCGTCTATTTTGAAAATATTAAAATTCAACTTGAATGATTGAAAATGTTAGGATTAATTAATAAGATGAAATTTATATTCTAAATATAATTTCTTCGTCGCTGATGTACTCACTAATATTAGCATGATTATTTGCATGTCAAATCTTCTGTTCCAGTTATTCTGTTCCATTAAATTTCATTCACATATTCATGATAAGAACACCGTAACCGATACAAAAGTCCTAAACCCTTTATTTGATATCTAATTCTTTTTGTCAAATAAGATCATAACATTTCAGCTCCAAGTTGTCCTCTAGTTGGAAGGTGATTATGAAAGTTTTACTATTAGCTGATCAGTACATAAATCGACGTTGGTTCCTGTTCAAGTATTCAGACAAAGATTTACTGTACCTTTGAAACAGCCCTTGATCTGATTGATCGGAACTGTACCTTGGACATGGGAACTTGTACAGTTGCTAGCTAGCTGAGCCAGCAGGCAACATAGATTCAATGACCATGTACCTGCACTTGGGACCAAAACAAAATACACACATATGAACCAAGAAAGGGTGCACTTTCTTCTCACAACAAGAGCCAGAGCATCAAGTTGTTCTTCATTTCAGATTCTATCGTAAAAATATCGAAAGAACTCACAACGATTCTGACTGCACTATATAGTAGAAGTCATACAATCAAGCTTTGACAAGAAATCTCGTGAGTTTGACTTTAACCGTCGCACTCGGAGGTATATCTTTGTTGGCCACGAGTCGTTTATCATAAATACTGACGACTCGTGATCACAGGGGATAACCGCACCTTCTCAGATCTCTTGTGAAGAAGGGATGCATTAAGGCTTCTCTGGCCTTAAGCCGCTCAGCGGGGTCATATCGTAGGAGCCCTTGCAACAGATCAATCAAATCCCCAGCAGAATGATCCACATGTTGCATTACTAGATTCTGCATAATAATTTCAGATTCAGTAGTTAAAGATTCATTAAACCGAGGAGAAAGGCAGCAAATGAGATGTAGAGGAGAGGACATACAGAATTGAAAGATCAAAGGGCTACTCTTATGTTTCAACAAAAAGAGTACCCAAAGAAGAAAAGGAAGTCCGCAAATACGCAAAACCTTTGTAACCAAATGAATATCCGAATTCTCTTTAACAGGAATCACATACCAATCTCAAATGTGTGTATCAAGAGAATATCAAATGTTGGATTATAACAAGTTTTTGAAGACTAGCCATGGATTTGAAAACTTAAACTAGGCAACAACTTTTGGCATGACTTTCCCTTTCAGCAGTAGACGCCATGTGACACAGTTTTCCAAACTTAAGCTAGATATATTTGGATGTATCCATAAACTGTGTGATACTTTGAATCACATAAAACAAAAGAGGTTCTATTAAAATACCGGCAGACGAGGCAACTTCCAAACGGTTCTCATGCTCTCTCTCGAAGTAGCACCCTCAGGCCAATCTAATCGTGCACCTCTCCTAAAATATCTCTCAGAACGACGGCTGAAACGTGATCAGGAATTATGTAAGTATTCTAAGTAGTTCAACAATAAGAAGAAACACAAGCACACAAATTGAAGGAACATGTAATATGATTTTCCTTACTCAGCTCTGAACACCATATGTTGAGGTAGTGGACCTAGAACCCTCTCCATCATTGCAAGATGCTCTAAGTTTTCATGAGTTTGAAAGAGTGCTTCACCCTGGCAACGAACAATAAAAGTATTTCTCAGTAATTGATAAGCTGTGACTTTCTGCTTTTAAATAATAAACTAAATAATACCCAAAATTAGCTCATCCAACAACTTATGTTGGATGATGTCCATGAACCTTCCAGTTATGCTTGTGAAGATATCAGCCATTTGAAGGTAATATAGCAAATGCAAGTTGCGTAGTTCAATAGCATTTTCTGGTTTTCTTCATAACAATGTACAACTGAAATCACATTTTAATTATAGCAGGCAATTCCATTAAAAACCAGCTATTTTTCAATGATGTACAAACCTTTCACTCAAGTCTTGATTGAAAAACAGTTATTGGCATATGTATATCATAAAAGTTTCCAAAACTTAAAAGGGAGGGAAATGATACTGAAATACTTACAGAACATAGTTCCATTAATATGCAACCCACGCTCCACAAGTCACAAGGATAATTCCATCCAAGCCCTGCAGAAACTATTCACTATGACAAAACGGGAAAGAGGATATCTAAATGATACTCATAATAGTCGCAGATAAATTACCCAAGATAACCTCTGGTGCACGGTAATGCCGAGTTGACACCACATAACTGTGATCCTGATCTTCAAATGTAGTGCTTCCAAAATCAATGAGCTTGATAGCACTTGACTTGGGCAAACTCTTGAAGTAGGAACCATCTCTAGTGGATCGGGAAAGAAACTAAATCAAAGTGCAAGCAGGACGTCAGAAAAAGAAAGGGTCAAAGAATATTCATAAACATATGCAAGAAACAATATGATATTAAACAACTGAATAGGTTTTCCTTCAAAAAGAAACTTTTGGTTAGCTTACCTTGTAATCCGGCACTTTGATACTCTCAGAGGAAACCAGTAGAATATTCTCAGGCTTCAGATCAGTGTGAATTAGCCGTAAATCATGCATAACTGCAAAAGAGACAGTAATTAGTGAACCACAAGAACAAAAGGTTTTAATTTCAAACCATCAAACCCACGCCACTCTCAACAGTATTTGCTGTACAATTAAAAATAAATAAAAGGACTAACAAAAGTAAAGTAACTATTTAGGTCCATAATCCATTTCCCATTAATGGTATCTTAGCCTCAAGGTGATAAAATATAGGGGAAAATTGTACAGAATAGTCCACACACATGCAACAGACTCCAAAAGTTGTCTGCCAAGCTCCCGAACAAGATCAATGGGAAATGAACGGTAGCTGTTTTTGCGGAGAAAATCGTATAAGCTTGGTCCAAGCTTCTCAAACACCTGTTGAAACCATTTAAACTCATCCGCAAGTTTTCTAACTCACAGAATATTCAGGCATACAGGAGCATCGAATGGGCTCCCAAATTAACCAAATCAGAAATATCAGCAAATACTTACAATACATATATGATTACGATAGTCAAACCAATTCCGTATTTGCACACAACTGCAAAGAATGAAACCATTTACACCAAGGAAAATCTTCAAGTTCTACAAGCATCAAGGGTATCAAGAAAATATGGAATCCTTACCGTGCCCCAGAAACGTCATGCCTAGAAAGCGTCTGTAGGACTTCAATTTCAATCATTGCTGCTTCACGATATTTCAGGATGGAGCGAACAATTTTGATTGCCACCAGTTCTTTCTTTTCATTATCGAAACATTCCAAGACTTGCCCAAATGTCCCTACAGGTACATAATAGAACCATAGATTAAGGAGATAAAACAACTGAAAACTATTTACGAGTACCAAATCCTAGCAGGTAAATTGAGTGATCCTTGACAACAAATGAATATGGAATTAACATTTTTTCCTCAAAATCTGTGAACAACTTGATACCAACCTTCACCCATTTTACTGAGGATACTGTCTGCAACATTGGAAAGAAGAGGGAGTCAGAAAAGAAAATTTTACCACTAACATAAAAGCAACTATGTACCCTACTCATGTACCAAAATGCAAAAAATAAACAGAGTTTAACCAATCAAATTAAGAAATAAGAACCACATAACACTCCAAAAAATAAATATCAACATGTAGTCAGATTCGAATGGCTGGATGATCTATATGTGAGTGGTCCAAAACTTTACATTCCCAGTCTTAGACAAACTTTCAATTAAATCCATAACCATAAGACATAATTGTAAGTGGCCCGAAACTTCCTATCTTTTTTCACCAGACAACAAGGTATTAAAATGTGACTAACCCAAAAATTGCCTTCTAAAGAGATTATTACGCCAGGTAAGATCTATATAAATACAAGCTAAAAACAGATAAGATCCATGCTCTTCATTAACAAGTATGGTTTCAATTTGAGATGCTCAAAACATTAACTTAATGGCAATGTCTCGACTATCTCAGTCTAGAAGACACCACCTTCCAAACTGCCTTGTGATACTTACAACGAGGAGTCAAATTCTCGCCAACAACAAAAACATAGTGGCCGTCTTTATCATCAGGCCTCCAAGGAGGAGAGCCATTACGAGGTATTTGTGTTTCCCTGTAGAAAGCATTTGGATAAGCAAAATTGGGAATTGCCCCGAGTCCAAAATCCTGCCCACAATATAACCCTGGAATGACCTGCACAAGAAAACACCGAACAGAGCAAACAAACGCATCAAAAACAGAAAAAAAAATCATTCCTTTAACATACCTAGGAAAAAAATACTAAAATTCTCGAAAAGTCACAAATTTGATACCGTGGGAGGTGGAGGAAGGAGTTGATTTACGGGAGCCATGTCCCATGTTAATCGAGGTCTCTTCCTCGGACGCTTATCCATGTTCTTATATGGTAACTCTGTTATTCTCTGCGTCTCCATTTCTCTGAGTCCCATTGAAATTTTGCTCGAAAATCTGCTCAGATCTTAAATCATCAATCGACCGATGAATTGATTCAAGCGGAACTTTGAAGCGACACCCAAATTGAGTAATTTCAGGTTAAATTTCAGAAAAAGTAGGGATTTTTAGTTGGCCTTTTCCTTGTTTTGGCCAAAAACCTTGTGCAGATCCTTGAAGAACAGAACAGGAGAGGGAGATCTGGGGAAGCTAAACCTGAGGTTTGATTCTAACCACGGTTACTTGCTTAACTCTAACGAATGGTTGAGTTAGGTTATTTATGTGGGGTCCACTTTCCTTTATTTTCCTTTTCAAGTTCTCTCTCTTATTTTTTAACGTTTTCTATAACAAATATAATGGTTATTACGAGGAATAAAAGAAAATAGATATTACTTTATTTATGTTTTTGTTAAAGAATTTCTATGTTTTGAAAATATGAACTTAAAATGATCAAAGAATAATCAACAAAAAGACGATATTATTATTGTTATTATTATTATTATTCTTATTAATTTAATTATTCTTAATATTCTTAATAATTAATTTTTCTACTTATTATTAATTTTGTTATCATTAAATTTATTATTATTAAATTTATTATCCTTATTAATTTTATTATTATTATTATTACTTTTCTAATTATTATTATTCTTATTATAATTAATTTTATTATTCTTATTATTCTTAATATTATTAATTATTTTTTTACTTATTAATAAATTTATTATGATTAAATTTATTATTTTTATCAATTATATTATTATTATTATTATTATTATTATTATTATTAATTTTCTTCTTTTTCTTCTTAATAATAATTATTATTATTATTGTTGTTGTTGTCGTCGTCGTAATCGTCATCATTAATTTTTTAATAATTATTATTATTTTTATTTTTATTAATCTTATTAATTTTATTATTCGTATTAATAATAATAATTATTGTTGTTAATTTTCTACTAATTATTAATTTTATTAATTTTTAATAAAATTTTATTATTATTAGTTTATTATTTTTATCAATTATTTTTATTATTTTATTATTATTATTCCCCATGTTATGGAATAGCTAAAGACAAGGTATGCTGCTCTTTAGCTATTCTCCATAGTTAGGGAATAACAAAACCTCATAATAGTTATTCTCATTCTCTTTTTTTAACCAAATACAAGAATACATAAATGCTAGGAATACACTAGAAATAAAATTTCTATTCTATTGAACCAAACATATTATTAGACTCAGTACTTGGATTGATCTTATGGGGCCTTAAATAAATAGGCCTCTTATAAGCTAGGCCTAAATTATTAGATCGGTTAGACCTATCCAGACCAATTTTAGGTATTACAGTTGCTAAATTGCGGATAAAATTAGGAATTATCACAAGTCGGATTAAAATTAGGTTTGATAATAGATCAGGTTAGACTATTGTCCACTCAAGCTTGATTCTAGACCTAAATTTTGTATTCAAGCTCATTCCAAGGCTTCAAACTTGAGCTCGAGCTCGAATTTGAATTCAATCAAGTTTTAAATTACTCGATTGAAATTATTTTTTAATTTTTAAAATTAAAAATGATGTTATTTTAATTAAAAAATCATTTTATTGGAAATTTAAAAAAATAACTAAACTTGATCTGAAGCTTAGTTAATTCGAGTCAGACCTATTAACTTTAGATTGGATTGAACTTTAAGTCAAACTAGTCTTCTTTAAGTTGAGTTCGGTCTAAAATTTATTAACTCAAATTTTATTTATTAATTTCAATTCAATTCTGGCATAACCATTTCTTATCATCTTTAGATAAAACTTCATATTTTTGTGAGAAGTATGCCTTAGTATGAGGAATTATACGACTAAGTATTATTTAACCATATTTTTCATGTCATAAGTTGTTCTTAACCTGAAATGTTAGACCAATTAAGATCCTAAATGACCATTCATTTGATAAAAGAGTAGGGATGACAATGACCAAGCTGGGCCGGGTAAGCCCAGGCTCGAGCCTGACCTGACTGCTGCTGGCCTGAGACAATAAGTCTAAACCCTAGCCTGTCCAAGCCCGATTTGACCCGGCCCAAGCACAAGCCTAATTTGACCCAGGCCGAGCTGTTCTTTTCTTGAATAAAAATGTAAAAATGACTTCATTTTCTAGGCTCAATTGTCATC
>JANQAP020000116.1:238703-251608 GCA_026874005.2 Erythroxylum coriaceum
TCTCTGTCACTTTCTCAGACACACCACACACTGGTTAGATTCTTGTTGTTAAAGTGTTGTTACTTCGGTTGTTGGATCTAAATTCTGAATGGATCGATTAGGTTTCAAGAAATAGTGCCTCTAAACGCCGGCAACGTACTCGGGGCGGAGGACAACGGGCCAGCTGCCAAGTGGCTGTCACTTATACGACAAGCATTAAATGATCAACAAGCCTGTGCAAAACCACGACACAGCTTCTACGATTTGATATCAATGGAAGATGACCTTGGGAGCGATGATTCTGAAGGATACTTGAATTGGAGTTCAAGTTCAAGCGAGGAGGACTCGTTCAGCCCATGTTATGCATCGACCAGCCCAACTCAACCACGTAGTTTCCGTCTAGCAGCAAGCAAGCAGATGGTTGGATTATTTCTCTGCGTGTGGGTTCGAGCTGATCTCTGCAAGTATATTAGCAATCTGAAGGTCTCTTGTGTTGGGCGTGGCATTATGGGTTACCTTGGGAACAAGGTTAGATAGATCATAACGTCTTCGTGCATTTAACAGAATCACAGCTACGTCTGTTCGTTAGGTCCAAGGTTTTTCTTACATTTATTTTCACGAACAGGGTTCGGTTTCTGTTAGTATGACACTGCACCAGACAACGTTTTGTTTCGTTTGCACACACTTGACTTCTGGTGAGAAAGAAGGTGACGAGGTTAGGAGAAATTCGGACGTTACTGAAATATTAAGGAAAACAAGGTTCTCTCATTCTTGTACTACAAGTCCTAAACGGTTGCTTCCTCCTGGGAGCATATTAGAGCATGAGTAAGTCAATTTTTAACTCTGATTTACATTCTCCCAGGTTCTTGGAACTATCCTCCTTAAACTTAACCTTATTGTCCTGTTTCATAATCAAAATTCAGCAAGATTATATGGCTTGGTGACCTGAACTATCGACTCACATCTGGCTGTACTGAGACAAATGAGCTAGTAAATAAGAATGATTGGGAAGCACTTTTGGAGAAAGATCAGGTTAGTTACAACTAGTTTATACATGACTAGATTGAAGATTCAATTTTGTACAAGAAACTAAATGTATGTGTTCTACGATTTAGTTAAGAATCGAACAAAAAGCCGGTCGAGTATTCAAAGGTTGGGAAGAAGGTGGAATATACTTTGCTCCAACTTACAAGTACCATATCGATTCAGACCATTATGTAGCTCAAACCTCCAAGTCTAAAGACAAACGTCGGACTCCTGCTTGGTAAGAATTATTGGCCTAACATGTTTAAAATACTGTTTGGCCGGCAAGGAAAAGTAAATATAACGATGTTTAATAAAGTAAGGGCAAACGATGACAAGCCGACCATTAATATTCTATATTGTTGCAGGTGTGACCGAATATTGTGGAAAGGAGAAGGTCTTAAACAAATGTCATACGTTAGAGGAGAGTCGAAATTCTCAGACCACAGACCTGTTTCATCTTTATTCTCAGTCCATGTTGATATGGTAAACAAGAACAAACCTAGGACAAGCAACAGGCCTCCACCGAGGTATTCAACAAGTGCTGTTCTACAATCAGCGTGCGTTAACAAAGTACAAGCAGAAGAGTTGTTGTTATAAAAGGTCTGCTAAGTGTAAAAGTTGAGCTTGAACCAGAAGCACCAATGCATTTCCGTGGTCCTTCCCAACAATTTTTAATGGTCTGGAAAGGCGTGCACGTGTGATCCTCGTATGTTCTTGTCCGGATGGAGTACTTTTAACACAATTCAAGCTAAAGATAACGAGAATGCTTCCCTGTACATGCACGGTGGGTGAAATGAAACATAATGATTTAGACCCTTTCAAGTGGAATCTGAAACTGGTCGTGGTGGTGGATAACATTTGGATTAAAGGGCTTCGAGTACTAAACTGGACAGGAACATAGTGTAGTGTAGTTGAAGCTTTTTCATTTTTAGCAGACAAGTGGTTTCTTTTAGTTCTTCTAACTTTGCTGGTAGAGAAATAGTTGAGATTGGGAGCAAGTATATACATAATCAAAAGGAGAGGTTTGGGAGATCAGATCTTATGACATGTTTGCTGGGAATTCTTTAATTGTTTTTCTTCAAGCTTACTCAAGACAAGACAACCGTTTTTGTTTTTTTTGTCAGTTTTGTTTGGCATGTCAAATGTTAATGAAAGCTTTATCCATTTCTTAAACTGACACCATTTCCTTGAGGACACTACTTTCGGTGGATCTGCACTTCTGCAGTTGATTAATAATTACCTACTTCCAGATAGAAAATACTTATTGTTTAGAGGTGTTAAAAAGGACTTGGCCTGCCTGCCCGGTCCGGTCCAAATTGGTCGAGCCATAACTTGATGTCTGACAGGCTACTAGTCAGCCCGTTTCGTGATCTTACCATAACTTTCAAAATGTCATCGTTTTGGAAGTTTTTTTTTAAAAATAATGACGAGCAGGCCTGGCCTGGCTCATCCGTAGCATGTCGGGCCATAAGTTGGACCACGGATAGGCTGGTCTCAGCCCATTGACATGTCTATTTTTATTTTGTGTTTAATTTTTTTAAAATTTTAAAAAAATTTAACAGTTAAATTTAAAATATTAATTTGGTAATTTAAATAACATAATTTTTGTTATTTATAATATATATAAGTATCCACAAAAAATATTTTTACTCTAATAACATCATTTTAATTAGTTTTAACATAAAATTTTAGTATGTTATAATTTGACTAATTAGGGCCTTTTTAATTTTTATCATTTATTTAATTACTAAAATTTATGTTTGTGGGTATTTTATGCTAAAAATGATAGTGTAAATAAGAAACTATATTTAGTATAAATTAATTTTTTTACATTTGATTACTATATTTTTACTTATTAATAGTATTAAAAAATTAAGTAAAATTCTAAATTTATAAGATGATTTATCCTTCTACAAATTGGTCTATATAAAAAAATAGAAAAATATTGTAATTTGGCTCGTAAGTCTTAGTATTTTAATGACATATGCTTTCATTTATTCACATGCTATTTTAAAATTAATCAATCTTGAAAATAACTTCTATACTAATTAGGAGTAAGATTGTGTACTATTGAACTTTCCCAAACTTCGAGTATCAATGAAAAATCTTAAGCCTTTGATATTATGATTTACCTAATATTATATTTAAGTATTATTGCCTTACGAAGACCTAGTGAGATAACTCTATATGTAAATAAATAATAGGTGTAGATATAAATTATAAATATGAAATAATAAAATCAAATAGACAAATTAATAAATTGTGATTAAAGGCACGAGACCAATTTTAAGGTTTCAAACTTATTCACTATCCCCTCTGGAAACGACATGACGTCGCGCTCATTAGCTCCGACCCCTTCGTCGTAGTTACGGTTGGACGTAGCTAGGCATCCAAGCGAGGCCCATGTAGAATCCAAATGGCTTCCACCTCGAAACTCGATTCGAACTCCCGCCACGTGTACGGTTCGGATGAAAAATACACAACTTGGGATCATGCGACCCTCCATCTCATATCATCTCTCCCAGACAGCAGCGAGCCAAAAAACCGGTTGAACTTCCCCCCGATCTCCCCGCGTTCACAAGCGTGGTCCGTACAATCACCGGCTTGATTTTCCGGTCACCGGCGAACAAAGTATCTCCGAACTCCGAGAATGTACATTGATGATTTTAATATTTAGGTTATTTTCGCATTTTATATATACGTCTTTTCATTTATTGTATGCAGTGGTTGGTTTGATTCAGTGAGCATTAGGGTTAGGGTTCACATTATTCTTTTACTTTTCTGATTGTTTTCTCGTAAATGAAAAGAGTAAATAAGTAAATTTCTATTAAGTTAGACGATCGCATGGAAATGCTGTGAAACACTTGAAACTAATTAAGGGCTTCGAAATATTTCTTTTTGTTTTCGTGTAAGGACTTCGAAATATTTCTTTCTGTTTTCGGATCTCATATCATTTTCTCTTCTGTCTATTATTGTATGTGTTCATATTGTTCTCTGTTTTCTTTTGATTGGCAGAGAAATTGCATTGAGCATCATTTCCCGAGACTGATAGTTCTTGCTTTAAGCTGGGCTGGTACGAGCTTCTAATAGTCAAAGAGCATTGATTTATGTCACTTACAGGTCAATTGCTTAGTGGAAGATCGAGAGAGAAATGGTAGGTTCTGTTTCAATCTTAGTTGCGAGCCTTGCGTTTGGCAATGTGCAACTGGTTGTTACTAATTTGGTCATTATATTTGGGAACTGGGAAAATTGGAGTATCTTTTCATTGGTATCATTGTTTGTACTTTGTTGGGGTGCAAATGTGATGTGCTTCCATTGCGTGCATTTGTTGTAGGGAATGTTGCTCTCTGATTCAAATATAGGGACTGCCCAGATTTGATTTTATGACGTTCTGCTTTATAGGACTTTTAGTTTATTCATTTAAATTCTGCATCTACTGCTTGTTGTTTCTCATTGTCTTGCATATGTTACCTAAGGGCTTTTAATTTCAGGTTTTGAGCTTGATGGACAATGGTCGTTATCTTGAATAGAGTTATTTCCTTACCATTCAGCTTAATTGCTTTGAATGACAGATTTGGAGTCAGAAACTGCTCACTTTTTATGTGTTTTTGTAGCGTTCTAATTATAGTTTGAAAATTGGATCTGGAAAGAAGGGTTTGCTTGTAATTTTTTCTGTGTTATTTCTGGAAGTTTTTCAAGAGTGGTAAATTTCATCTGAATGTAAACAGGATTGACTTATAACAGAAATGCTTGAATTTTTGCTTGATGTGTAATATTGAGCTTGAAATCTTTTGCAATTGCACATTTTAACTGTACTCTTTTGGTTGTATTAATTATGATCACATTGTCTACTGGTTTATAAATTTGGGCTTTCTGGTGTTTGACCTTCTTTTATATATTGGTATTAATGTTATGTTGATTATTGTGATCATATTAAATTTATGCTGTAATCTAGTTATAGGCGAGAGACATGCAAATGATTTTGATATTATATACTGATAATAAATAATCATACTTGGCCAGGTGATCACATTGTCATTGTAATTTCTTAGAGTAATGATTGCGAATATTACGAAGGCCTTCCTTTAACTAATTTTATGTGATAGGATTTCCAGAATCAAAGTTATTGGGTGGCAAAGGACAATGCATATGGGAATGACAATGAGATTAATGGTGACAGTTCTTCTAGATCTGAGCTGAAGCGTTCTCATCAGTGGTTTATGGATGGTGCAGATGTGGAGGCATTTCCCAACAAGAAACAATCAGTGGGGTTTCCAACAGCCAATTCTTTTACAGGATTATTGAACTCAAATGTCCCTTCATGGGGTAACACTTCTAGTTTTCAGTCGATTCTCAGTCCATTAACAGAACGCTTATTTGATTCCGAGTCAGTCAGGGCTGTGAATTTTGATAATAGAAACATTCTATCGGCTAGCTCAGAAAAAGTTAGCATGGGGACGAAGGTCGATGGAGATTCATTTGCAAATGATTTTCCATTCGGGTTATCTATGTCTCATACATTGGAAGATTCTAGGCCAGGTTTAAACTTTGGGGGTATTAGAAAAGTGAAAGTAAGCCAGGCTAAGGAGTCTGAGCATCTGCTGCCTATATCCATGAAGCATGTGTACAACAGGGTAGATAATTTACCCATTACATTGTCCACAGGTCATGCTTTCAACAGGTCAGATGAAAGCACTGTTTCAATGGGTCTTGCCCATAACAAAGCGGTTGGGAATATTGTGTCCATTGGTGACACTTATGAGAGAGATAATCACTTTTTTATATCAATGGGGCAGACCTATACTAAGTCAGATGAAGCAATTTCACTGAATGAAGCATATAAGGAGAACAATAATGATATAGTGATGAATCAAACTTTTAGCAAGGGTGATGACAGTATTATATATGTGGGTCCAGCGGGCAAAACTGATGAAAATTCCATATCTATGGGGCAGATTCATCATAAGGACAACACTAGCACTATTTCAACTAGTGAAGCATATAGCAAAGAGAATAGCAGTAATTTGTCTGTAGGTCAATCTTATAACAAGGGAGAGAGCACTATTATATCTTTCAGTGGTGATAATGATATTACATATCCCTCAGGAATGTCAAGTTATGAACTGTTAATGGCGCAATCTTCTCTCCAGGGATCAGAATTAATGTCGGAGAAACAGTTGGTCAAAAGAAGTGCTGACGCATTGGTGTCTAGTTCCCATATCACTGCTTCAGGGCTAGAAAATGTTTCAAAGAAGAAAGAAGATTCAAGAACATCTAAGAAAATTCCGCCAAACAACTTCCCTTCAAATGTTAGAAGTCTATTATCCACCGGTATGCTGGATGGCGTTCATGTAAAGTACATTGCATGGTCGCGGGAGGTACATCTTAATTCTTATGCACCTCAGCATGCTCATTTTTGATATCTTCAAGTAAGATTTTCTATTCTTTGTGGGCTTGTTAGAAGGAGCTTCGTGGCTGTATACAAGGGTGTGGTTATTTATGTGGCTGCCAAACTTGCAACTACTCTAAGGTGAGGCCATTTCTAGAACTCTTATATCAGGCAAAGTTTAGTCACCATTTCTATTTTCAGTCTGAGCTTTTTGGGAGTCTTCTCTATGTGTAACATTTTAATGAACTGCTTTTATAGGTAATCAATGCTTATGAGTTTGAGCGACATGCCAATTGCAAAACAAAACACCCTAATAATCACATATACTTCGAGAATGGGAAGACTATTTATGGCATAGTTCAAGAGCTACGGAGCACGCCTCAGAATATGCTGTTTGAAGTTATTCAGACAATGACTGGTTCACCCATTAACCAGAAGGCTTATCTTCTTTGGAAAGGTGATGCCAAATATCTGGTTTATTTGCCTTACTGAAGGCACTTCCAAAATTTAGCTAATGCACTCTTCTACATGTTTTTCAGAATCCTTTTTGGCTGCAACTCGTGAACTTCAACGTATATATGGAAAAGATGAAGGGACATTATTGTCATGAAGAGTTCTAATCAAATTGCAAGGTAGGATCATCTATGTTCTGTGCATAAAAGTAATCTTTTTGCCTCAGTAGTTAACAGGGATTACAGAAATTTGTGGCTACTGATGTTTGCACTTATGGGGTTCACAGACCAAGGTGGAAGTAGGAGATCAACCTGATGCTAACTAGAAACTCTATAACCTAGTTATCAAACTAATGATGATATTGTGAATATCTTTTGTTGAAGGGTCAAAATTCATAAATGATGGCAGTGGATGGAGCTTCCCTTTTTTTTTTAAAAGTTCTCTTAAGCTTTTTGTCCTTGATAATTTTTCTCCAATGGATTATTTATTCGTTTCTGGAAATTAATTTTCTTTTGCAAGACTTTATTGGGTTCCACTTTATCTGCATGGACGATTGTGACTTTGATCCAACCGTTTGAATGGTTAACTAATTTCAACTTAAACCTGGTCAAGTTATTGGTCAAGAAAAAAGTTGGCATCGGTAATTTATTAAAACCATAACTTCTTGTTATGGTGCCTCCTCAGAGCTTTTTGCAAGTGCAATTAACCTAAGCCTTACTTATAGATGTCTTTCAGAAAAAACGGCTATGTTAATTAGGGATGGCAATGGGCCGGCCCGGTCAAGTTTTTTAAAATATTTTTTTGTAAAATTAAAAGTATAAAACGATATCCTTTTTTTTTAATTGGTTGAAAACACCTGAGTCTGGGCCTAATTGTCACCCCTAATGTTAATTGCTCAATTGCACTAAAATATGTGTTGAGTATGCTGTTTAAACTTAAGTGATGTGAAACATAAGATAAGCTAGCATTACACTGTAAGTCGTCTATTAGAAAGGATCTTTAAAACCATTTTTGCTCTTTAACATAAAATTTAAGTAATTTTCCATTTTTATTTATCATACCAATTAGTGAACTAACATTTGTTTCTGAAAAGATTACCAGTAGAGATGGTGAGAAGGTGATGATGACATATTGTGAGGCATGTGGACTATATTCAGGGAGAATATGATAGAGAGTAAATCCTGAATGTATGATTAGAAACATGGCTTGCTAGTCATGCAAACATGGCTGGTTAAATTTTGTTTTGTAAATAGTACTTACCTAGCATAATAAAGTTGCAATGCTTATCATTTCATAAATAGTAAGACAAAAAAGGGTTTTAATCAAGCAGGTGAAAACTGGATATGCTTGATATATTGTTATCTTTTTTAGTTTCATTTGACCCCTGGATGCCAAATTAAAAGTAATTCGGTTGTTTGTCTTCTTTTACTGTCATAGCTCTATGATTTGCATTGGTTGTTTGACCTCTTGATCAATGTTCACTTGTCCATTGCTATGTGCTTCTGTTGTTTGTTTCACTGGTATTATTTGCTTGTCAGTTGTTTGGGAAGAGCATGTGCGGTCCTTGCTTTTACCCCAAACTACAAGATAAAGGCCTGCAACTATGACAATGGCACCAATCATCCTGTAAAATTTAGAGTAGTGTCAGTTCTTCTTGGTGTGTAAACAAATGTATCATTTTGGTGTTCCTGAGAATTCTACTATTACCTTCCTAAGTACATTCGCTCTTTCAAAATGGTTGAGCTCGTGACTGCCACAATAACCATGCATAGGGGACTGAAAGCTGTAACAAATACAGGGCCTCTATCCTTCATTATTATCCCCTGAATGTAGTAAGTAAGTCCTGAGCAGAAAACACCCTGCACACATGCATTTTGAAATATTAGTCGGTGCTACACTTATTTTTATTATTTATAGAGTTGAAGGAACGGTTGTACAGAAGATAGATAGACAAGGCCTTCAATGTCTCGAGTCTGGTCATAGAATTTGTTGTAAAGCTTAGGGCTACAAGTACATCAAACTTAGCTACTAGCTATTTCTTTCGGACAATATTTTGGGGGTATTTAATTGTTTATGTGCATACAGATTGAAATTACTTAAAACTTTCCTTGCATGGTTATGAAAAAAATCATTCACTTGGAAAAAGTTGTGACAACATGTCATATGATAAGTTTGCTACAGATTTTTAGTTGGCTATTCTTACACTGTAGACAGCTGCAAGTAGTTTGGTATCCCAATGTAGAGCCCATACGGTAGCATTTCCTCTTTCCATTATCAATGCCACTATTGCGCCTTCAATTGTTCCAAAGAGGCATATCCATGCTGTAAGAGATAGCTCAACAGGGTATGTTTTTAGTGTTATTGCCTGTGAAGTGATGAACCAAAGGGGAATCAATCTATAGTTCGCACAATTTATCTGCAAACTTTGTGTATGATTTTCTCAATTAGTCACTTACTTGCAAAATCATGAAAGATGCCCAGCTAAAGGCCCCAGTGGTGATCATTAATGTGCCTTTAATAGAGTTATGAAGATTTGTCCCTCCAGTACTCCCTCCAGCAAGGGCCTTTCCTCTAGTCCAGAACAAATCAATAAGTGGACCTCTTATTAGTGTCATGATCATAGCCCCTGCAACTGTTGCTACAGTTCCAACCACTTTAGCTTGGCTGTGGATAGATCTAAGGGTCACTTTCTCAAGCCTGGGTAGAGACAGTAACTTTGTCAGATACAAGAATAGTTTCATTTTAAGATTATTGCTTTCAGGAATTTTATGAATCAAATCCTGATTAAACTTTTGTTTATGTAAGGTAATGTTACCTGAAAATGCAAGCCATTACGAAGGTAATGGCCGGAAGAATATTGATTACAGCAGCTGCAAATGTTGCTGTTGTGTACTTCATTCCCAAGAAGTATAAATTTTGATCAATAACTGGTCTGCACAGGGAAAGAGTTTATCGTATCAGAAACCGTGATTAAGTTGAATGAAGAAGAAAATATTTGCTTCGTAATTTAGAAAATTACTCTAGTAAACCGAGCAGCAATATCTTGATGAAGGTTGAGAGTGTCATCTTTGGCCTTCCTTTCCTGTTAAGAAGCATAAGTGTAAATGTTATTCATCATGTGCCTATGTAGGTGCTGAGTTTGGTGTGCATATAGTAGGGAGAGAGAGAGAGAGACCTGTCAAGAATTACTGCAAAAGGGCCGATGACAATAGTGGCAACAGCATGACGATAAACCACAAACACATAATTGCTCATACCCTGATTTAATGCAGCCTTGGACAAGACGTCCATTCCTGCAAGACCAACTTGCATGAATATAACTCCAATGAATGGTTTTGCTCTCTCGAAACTCTCTGTTAAATTCTTCATCTTTCTGGTTCTCACTTCAGTCAGATTTTTATAACTTGTATTGTCAAAAGGCAAGAACAAAAGTTGATGTGTATATAAATTGGCAGCTGAATTTTGGCCTTATATAGAAGCCATAGCACTAGGGGTGTGTTCTATTCATACATTCAGAAAAGGACCTTTGGACAAGTTAAAAGAGCCAAATTAAGAAGTTTTAAGACATCTGTGCATGAAAATTACTAACATTGCAAACATTCGCATTATTATGAAGATCACTGTTCTAGGGTTTTGCTTCTCTAATTATTTGAAAAAAGTGATCCTTTTGCTTTTCAGGCTCGAAGTTTGCAGAAAGAAGTTTGCAGTAAGTGCTTAATCAATCACCTACATTATTTTCTTTCAACCTATGGACTACAATGTATGTGCTTAATAAAATGTAGTTTTCTAAGCGAGGAAAGTGACAGCGCCTTAATGGTAAATCACATTATTAAAATAAATTATTGAACTAGATAGGTTTAATTGATAGGCACAAGAATGAAATGCATCTTTATTTGTCTTTAAGGAAAATACTATTGGAATCACGTCTCACTGGTGTCAACTTTTTTGATTAAGTAATTTTCTGAAAAAGATCAGTCCACGGTCAAGAAATCAGTGGGAAACAAGATCTTATTCTTCTTGCTTTAAAGCCCTCAAGATCTGTTTCTTTTATGCTTTACCTATTCTTTTATTAGGGTGCAGTATCATCCACCTCCTTTCTCAGACTCCATTATCTCCCTGTTTCAATAATGTCTGATTCCGGACCCAATCAACGTGGAAAACAGTTACTTATGTTTATGTAGATGCTACTTGCCTACTTGCTTCTATAATGTTTGATTCCTGAGTCCTGACCCACCTTACGTGGAAACAATTACTTGGTGGGTTTGGTTGGGTGATGATAATATGGTGTAGAAGCCACTCAAACCTTTGGTACTAACATAGACTTGAGTGCAAGTGAATTACAGATGTAGGCAATCAACGAATAAGAACTATCAATATCAAGGGTTTGATTCTGTGTAGCGTTTCAGGAGTATTGAGAAGTGAATGAAATTGCTTGAAATGCTCCACTGATGAAAGAATTTGGAATCTGTTGTCTTTTACGTGGGATTAGTAAATTAATACAACCAGAAGACTACAAATTACTGGAGAATAACAACAATTCATTGGATCACAGAACATCCTTAATGACGTTGAAGATAAGAACATGTTGCTGGGATTGGTTTAAGGTATCAGAAAAGCTTAGCCTTCTCTCGATACTTTACTTTCTTTGAATCTGCTTCATATTCTTCCAAAAGTAACTGTGGCCTTCATTTTCCTTTTCTGATACGATTGGGATATCTAAAAACAATAATTGTCCACTCGAGCTTCTTGTGATACGCTATATTCAAATGAAGGAAGTCGTCAAGACAGGTTAGTATGCTATCTTAAGAGTACTTTTGGATCGGTAAATTTGTTCCATGTTCCAATACAATTTGAAATCACTGACGTAATTACTTTTGTCTCAGCATAAATCTTATATGCACTTCTATCCACCTTTATATAGGTAGATGATCAATAATGGTAATTGAAAGAATTGATATGTAAGGATATATGCCCTCAGTTATTAAGCCAAACTCGTGAGGTCATCGAGTCATTTTCTTTACATATGAAGTGGGTGAGAGCTCGTATTCTAAAAAATGTTGGGAGTAAAGAAAATAGGTACAAAATCTCCAACTCCACCTCAAAAAGAACTTAGATTCTGCTTGTCTTTAGTTGTTAATAGTGCAACTATAGAACACAATCAATAATAAATTAATGTTGAATCACAGAGCAGCTAATTGATGTTAAAGAGGAGAATATGTTGTTAGGAATGGTGCAAGGTTAGTATAAAAGCCCTTTCATGGAAGTTTAAGCTAGGAACAATTAGAAACCCCGTATAATACAGAAAGGATTACAGAGTTACTTATTAATCTCTGTAATATATTAATGGGCTATGAATAAATTATCCCTTGGCCTCCTTTTGTCCGTTTAAAAGTGATTTAATTCATTAAAGTAGGTGAAATAATTGTGTCTTTTGAAATATGATCTTACAAGAGTGGTGCAACTAGTTTAAGTGGTTAAGAAAATTATATTTTTAAATAAAGTAATTGCTCTAGTAAAGTGAGACAGCTCTTGTGAAATATAAAAATACCTAATAGTAATGCCATAAGTTTTGAGATGTGAGGCAATTGTGTTTTATACGTGCAGTAACTCTCAAAATACAACAGACAGCTTACTTTAAAAGAGATTTTAAAAAAGAGAGATAAACAAAGAAGAAGGGATCTTAACGTAATTGGTGTTTTACAAATGCACAGGTTTTAACTCTCTAAGGGATCCTTGATTCCAAATCTATTTTCTATTTAATTTTTAGTTTTTTAATTAAAAAAACTTGTTTAGTTGAGATTTTTAATATAAAAATTGAAAACAAAAATTTGTTTTGTTGAGATTTGTCATAAAAATTAAAAAAAAAATTATTTTATCATTGTGTTTCTATTTTCTAATTATACTCTTATGTTAATTATTTTTAATATAATATATTATTTTTTAAAATTAATTAATTGTCATTATAGTTAGAAATAAAATATATGCATATTTATATAATTAAAAAAATTTGCACATTAATTGTATATAATAAAATTCTATAAGTTAAAAATTACGTTAA
>JANQAP020000116.1:350124-361544 GCA_026874005.2 Erythroxylum coriaceum
GCGTACTATCGGACCTCCCCAGACCCCGCTTCAATGCGGGATTTCAGACTGGGTGATGATGATGATGATGATGATGAGAATTTCCAGGAGATCAATGAGTTTCTAGTTCTCTTTTCAAGTAACAATTCCATATGAAACAACCATTTATTGGACTAGGCCTGAAAGATTCATCTTTATGATGATTGATGATTCCCAGAACCAGAAGAAACACATCCAACAGATTTCTGCATACAGAAACTCTACCATGATAAAAGGTAATAATAAATAATAACAAAAACCAAGAGCTTATATACAGTATCACTCAACCCGTCTCAAAATTTATGTTATAGCAAATGCTAAGATAGTTTGCAAGAAAGAAAACTTTCCAATTCTTTTCACGAACTTTTATCATATGAATCTGTCAATTATGTCTCCAACCAGAGTTCAGCAGCAAACAAAAATTTTACAGGAAAAAAGTAATTGTTGATCTAAACAAGGTATGGAACCAGCTTCTTACTTTGACGCGTTGCTTGTTGGCACTTCCTTCTCTAGCATTGATGTGTCCTTAAATATCGTCAGTTGGAAATCCCTTGTATACCGCAACAACTGATCGAAAAGGAAATCATGCATCAGTTTTTCATTTCATCAACAACTTCCAACTATTGCCTATATGATGTGTAGTACTTGCTACAAAAAGCCATTTTCTTTCACAATAAAAAGAAAAAATGAGAGATAATTGCTCCCTCCAAGAATGAAAAGAACAAAAGACAAGATAAAGAACTGAATAAAGCATCATCTCATTTTACTTGAACTTCATCTTTTCTTTTTCTTATTCATTTTTTATTGATAAGGAAAGAAACAAAAAATAGGAACAAAAGCCAAAAAAATAATCTTTCTTTAGTGCTCTATCTGCTTTACTAAGACATTCATGACCTGTGTAGCTTAAATTTCCTCTAGTTCCTGATTGGAACTCATACTGACTACAGTTTGAACTTGTTTTCTACAATTCAGAAATATAAAAGCAGGATTCAAGATATTTGCAAATTATTCTAAAACATTGAAATGTAATAAAATTTTACAATAATACTATTTTTAGATTTTGTTTTTAATTGATGATTTCATCATGTCATAATCGGATAAAGAGATGTTGCTTGGATCATGCAGACTCTCAAACAACTGTAACTTACTTGTGCCTCACTCGTCTTCCTGAATCCAAATTTATTTGTCCAGATTGATTCAGCTTCCTCAGCTGCAGGTAGCACCAGGTTTTCCACATTCAAGAAGCATAACAACCTCTCAATGGATGAGAACAGAACCTGGAAGTAGCCCTGGATATAGAAAATCCAAAAGGCAATCTAGTAAGGTTATCCATCAGCAAGGACAAGACAACGACATCTCATTTTAGGAAAAATAAGAAAGAGACATTGATCGACCATTAGCTTCTTACCTTTCCTTGATGTTCTTTACACGTGGCGATCAAAGGAAGCTCGGCAACTTCCCTACCAAAAACCCTAAGAAGTCCGGCTGACACAACAGCACCCCTGTGTATTTAACAGAATGATTTGAGATAAATAAAGACATTGTTTAATGAAACATGTTTCCAATCAGAACATGAGGAATATTCAGGAGAAGCAGCATACTTTACAGTCAAAAGTACACAATACATATTCCCAAACTCTTGGCCAGATATATTTCTCCTGCAATAAGAATTAATGTTTTGTTTATGATGAACGAACTGCAAAATCTGAAAAAAAAAAAAACCAACAAGGAAAGAAATTGGGCCTAATGGAATTAGTATGTCAAGTTAACCAATCACTTGAGATTGTTTCTTTCCAATTATCCTGAGTTTATTAAGAATAAATAAAAGAAAAATTATAGAAGAATGTGAGATCTAGCTTCCACTTATTTTACATTACAAGATAAGCATAAGGAGGATGCTTTCATGAGGGAGATAAAACCACATTAATATAACTCCTTTTCTAAGAAATTTATGACCCCACAAATGAGTAGACTCCTCTCCTTCCATTACAGAGAAACTCAAATATGGCTACTACAGCATTTGGAATGGAATACCAACCTCATAGTGATAGAGGAGGTAATGCCAATACCACAAGTTGAGGTAGAAAAATTTTCAAAAAATTAAGCACAGAAAAAGAGGAATTACCCGTAAACCATAACAGGAATCAGATCACGACCAGATTTTGCAACAATAGGACCAAAACATTCCTGTCAAAGAACGGAGGAAGCAGCTTAAGAAATAGTTCCACAATCAAAACTCTCCTCAGCAACTTAGAAAGCATGTCTTAATAGGCAAATGGAGCCCATCCCAAAAGCTGGAGAGAAGAAGATTGTCTTGAAAAGCAAACATTGTTGTCAGTTGAGCCAAGTTCATGGAAGCAGGGGAGAGAGAGGTTGTACTTCACAACTTGAAGGAGCGAGCAAAAAGTCCAAGACTATTAACTACTTACTCGGAAAATTGCAGTAGCTGCTGATAGTAAATCTCTCCGAATGCGACTTTTACCCATCAAAATTCTCCATTGAACATCACCAGCAGCTTCATCAATTAGTAACCCTCTCTCAGCATGTTTTCTATTTATGATATCTAACAGTTCCGAGGGAATCATCTGTACTCCACTGTTAACAGAATCCTTTAAAACTGCATGGATTTGATCACAGTAATCACAGCAGAACCAATCATCCTTAGGAACCTCCTGAAGTGACCATGCAAGAAGTATCAGTGACTACAACTGCAAGACCAACTACACTAAAGTAACTACGTTAGTATTAAACCTACTTTTAAATCACAGCGTCCACTGTCTCTCAAACAACCTATGTGAAACTCCTTTTCACACTGAAAGAAGAAAAAAGAAAACCCAAATAAGCTAGACAATAAAGAACTGAAAAAACTTCTGCAAGTTTTCATGATGAAGAAAGGCATACTTGGTCACAGTATATAACTGTTCGGTCACCAAAAGTTTGTGTCTGAAAATCATGGCCCCTGGTGAAAAATAAAAAACAGGAAATGTAAAATATTGGCTAACACAAAAAATTAAAAAGTAGACAAACAAAAACACAAAAACTGATGATCAACAAAAACAACAGAGTAATTAAAAATACTGGAACAAAAGAAAAATCCTAAAGGAAATTGAACAATGACACCCTCTAACAGTCAATTGTCTAAACCCTCAATTTTGTTATTTTACTTTCTACATCATCCCATCCCATGACAGCATCAATCAGTTTACTTATTTCCCAAACTCACCCTCAGCACAACCATATGATAAGCCAATATGATGATATCCAGAGTTTCTTATAGCTATATCAATCTAACCAGTTAGTCTCACTATTCAGAAAGATTACAATTCAGTAAGAACACTCAAGGGATCAACCAACCTGCAAATAGCACAGCCACCAATTCCAGATTCTAGACTTTTAACAACTCGAGTCGATTGAATAATGATAGATTTTGCTCCATGGCCAAATTTATTACAGTTTGGACAACACCAAGAAGCCTTGGCAACTGACTGCAAATCCAAGCATGCTGCAGCACAAAAATATCCAACCAAGTCAAAAATAATGTATGAGGACTAAATGACATAAGACATTGTTCCTTTGCAATGAGAGTTATTCGGTGAGAAGCAGTGAGAAGAGTTAAATACAAATACAACATGCCAACACAGCTATTGAACAGGAACATTAAAACCATATAGTATTTGAGAAGACTAAGAACGCCAAAGGGAAATAAACTGAAAAAAGCATTCTATTAGATAACACGTAACTAAAGATATAACATAAACTGCAAACAAGATATACATGGATGAAATGCCTGAGGACAAGTTTCACAACATATTAGGTTCCCCCCATCTCCATATTTTGTGCACATATCATCGCTCACACTAGCTGTAAGGCTTTTTCCATTTGCCAGTGAAATAGCTATGTCATGGAGGCTCAGTCCATTAGAACTGTAAATGTGACGGTAACTGCAAAAAGTACAAATATTTGAGTAGAGATAAATCAATCTAATTTACATCATCAAGATGTCAGAACTACTTTTAAGAGGCTACTCACGGTTGACGCCTAGCAGCCATTCCAGCGTGTGCCTCAAATTGAGAAGGACTGATCTACTCATACAAAGAAAGATAATTGAATAGTATGAGGTATCAAAGGATTGAACTTAAACATCACATGCAAACTTCACGATCCACTATGACTGTTCATCTTCATCACCTTACCTCTGTTTCACAGCAATTACAGAATATGCCATTTCCATGCTTGTAGCCGCCTAATATTTTCTGAAAAAAAATGCATCAATAAATTAGGTCAAGAGGATGAACAAAAGAATACATATATCATGGTTATAAAACACACAACTTACATGTCCTTTTACATAATAAGCTAATTCAGCACCATCTGAAAGACCATCAGGCATAAAAAGTAGCCGGTGAAGATCATTATCTCTGCCAACATATGGAAAGAACCTCCAGGTTAAATAATTCAAGGTAGAACTTAACAAGAGAAACAGATTTTGATTAGTATAACAGTAATAACCTTCTCTTTACACCACCCTCTGGTGTTTTTTTTTGTTTAGCCACCAACCCAGATTCATAGGAGCTTGGTCTGAGAGTGCAATGAACCCATCAGCGAACAAGACAGTATTGTGAACATAAGTCAGATACCTTTACATAGGAAAAGCTGACAAGCAAAAAAACAAAGAAAATGCTAAAATACAAACAAGAAAAAGAATCAGAACTTGTTTTCACTATTATTTCCCACTCTATAGAGAGAGACATAGAGAGGGAGGGACAGACCGCTTCAATGCACGTCTCTGCTCTTCTGAAATACTCATAAAAGTGCTTTGACAAACTTGCTGTGTAGAAAAAAACTTGAAGTTGGCCAGCCACTTCCTCCTAAGGTTTGGTTGGGCTGGCTGCAAATTTCACAAAATTCTCAGCAAAAAAATGATTAGAAATTAAGTTATAAACTTAATGCTGCAATCTACGAAATTTCCAAGAGAAGAAATTGCAATCAAAGACTAGCACCATCTAGAAGAAATAAGCAACCTGCCCGAAATAAATGTTTTAAAGGCTTTTGTAAAAACATCAAGTAGTTTTTCAATAAATTAACCCCTTGGCACTTTATATTTCTTCTCCTGCCACTCAATTGAATCCTTATGATGTTTACATACCACATCAGACTTAAAACAAAAGGAATGCAAGAGCAGGGAAGTAGCGATAGCCCCAGATCACTAAAGAGAAATAGCATCTATGATAAAATCTATCTCGAAAGGCAAACAATATCAGCACGTGTTCCGACTCAAATTAACTGAAAAATCAATTGAAAGGAAACAGGAAATGATAAAATATATCTTGACATACGATATCAGCATGTGTATATTTTGAGAGATTAAGAAAGAGGACCAGAAAGGATTGATGGGAGAATAACCAACAAGAGTCAGAACCGCAAGAAGTTAGTAGGAAATCTTCAATAATCAGGAAAATATAAAAGAGGAACAAGTTATGTCTAGGTAAGAAAGTGAAATTGAAAGATCTGAGGGAGAGATTATGCAATCAAATGCATTCCCTCGAACATGTTTGTCATAGAAAGTGCCCGACTCTATAACGCAGAAAAACTTTTGGAACTATCTAACGTGTCTTAACATTGAAGGGAACAGGATACAGTTGCCTTTTACACCTTAGCCACTTGTAATTACAGTAAAGCAGCATTTATTCACATTACAGGAAATTGTATCACTTTGCATTAAACCAGGAATAACCGGAATGGTTTTACGAAAAGTTGAATCAAGCAGACGGAAAATGTTCTGGGCTAGAACTTCATAAACCTTTTTAGTATTAATTACTCCAAGCATTAAGTAACACAGCCAAATGATTCCAGGCAGCTTATAGAAAAGGAAACAAGAGGCGAAAGGTAAAACTATAAATTAGCATATAAGGTTAGATACGAAAGTAAACGATAGGAAGTTTCACCTTAAGAAAAAGTAAGGCAAAGGTAGCTTGCTGTAATGACTTGTATCTAGACGAACCTTTTGATTGGTTGGCTGAAGACTAGCTGCATATGCAATTAAGATTAATCAAAAAATAGCATGAAGAATTCATATACATATAGGCCATTCTTTTTGATATTATTGTTTGTTGAGTGGGTTGATTAATGAAAAAATTAATACAAATATTACCAACTCCGACAATTTTCAAAAATGGATGAAACAGCCATGTCTTTCACAACTTCATCCAGCATACTAGGTGGAGCAGTCTTACTTCTTGAATAATACTGTAAATTGGCCTCCCATTCTCTAGGTATATATGATTATTTGGATGTCTAGTCTTAAAATCAGCATGCTGCTTAAACTCATAGGCAGTGAGAACCTATCAGCTACAATTCAGTCGCACAATTACTATAAATGCTTAATCAATTGTGCAAGTGCAATCACAGAGTAGAAAACACGCCAGCTTGCTCTGGAGAAATTGCAAATTGAACAGCCGCACAAGTACCCTCCACCATCTATAATTCCATCTAGCTCCCGCTGGCACATCATTAAAACAACATTAGGATTTTGGACTATCAATAAAATGTACGCAATCAAAGTAACGAAAAATCCATCTTTACTTGCCGCTGGAGAAAGGGATACATACTTCAGCGTCGCCCCATCAAGGATGCCAGTTGACAGCAACTTCCTAACATTTGAAGGATAGTTGTGAGGAACTACTTTCTTACATATCTTCGAGTCCATATTGGAAGCATATCTACAATCATCCATACTTCCAGAAACTTCTCCGCCGGAATGATTACATGAAGAGTAGTCCCTTGCATCTTCTTCAGTGTAAGACACTCCTCGATCGATGGCACTAGTCGCAGGTTCAGCCACCGAAGTGGCGGTCTGGGTGTCATAATCCTCATTTCTTTCGCTAATTTTGAGAGTAATCCTCCTAATCCCAGATGAACTAACATGCTTAGGTATCTCCAACACAGCGTGACAAACAGAAACTGAACCAGGGTTATCATTCTGAGGGATGCTGACATGCGAGCTCGTGTTCTCACTAATCGGTGGTTCTTCCTCACTCAGGGCTTCTACCGGACTCGAACTTCCAGAAGACGTGTAAGTTTCCCTGCCACGACCCACTTGGTAACTTCGTAACAAGTCAGACCGGTGGCTACTAATCTCGACAACTCGAAGCATTTTCTCTAGGCGAAACTATGGGACTCGAAACTTCGACTTAATACCCTCAGTTGACGCTTCTTTTGCCTCTTTCTTGTAGGGAAACGCTTCCTGCCGTGTGCCAACTACCAGAAACTCGTCATCCGAAGTATTATCTTTTTCAAAATTCACATCCGAGGCCATTTCCGCACAAATTACACTTTCTCCCATGGACAAACTCCAAACTTATAAATCCCGAAAACCGCAAAACCACGAGACAAATTGAATAGTAATATACATTATTACACCAACAGTGCTTCGTAGTTTGGACTTGGATCGGTTTTTGACTCCAGAGAAACTTAGAACAAAAAAAGTACATTATTTACGAAAAAATAAGTAACTGTCAATAACCGCTAAAACCGGTCTACCAAATCATGAAGCCTACCCTAAACAGCCTGAAAAGTCAATTCAAACACAGCATCTTGATCGAGCAGAAACACATGTTCCCTGGAATTCGACCCAAACGAACAACCGCGAGAAGGAACTTTTTTAGTCAGATTCTGGATCTTATAGATCTAAGGTTAACGCATTGAGCTTTTGTTACCCATAAATCTGATTCATTCGATAAATGAAGGTTCAGAAGATAAGTGTTAGGGTTAGGGTTTTAGATTCTCTGTAAACGAACACTTGAAGCGGGAACGCAGAGAGCGGCAAAAAACCAGAGAGAAGAAGAAGCTCTGTTCGCGGTTCAGACTTAAAAATTTTAAAGAAAAAAAAGCAGAAATAAAATAACAGACTTATTTATATCAAAAACAAGTGGATAAATAGTAGGACCCACTCATACAGGATCGTGCCACGTAGCAACAAGACAAGTGTCATGTTCTGTCAGATTTAGAGATGGTCGGTTTTGATTGGTCGTAAGCTGACGTGCATTATCGGAAAAGGCTTTGAGCTCTGTACGATTACGTGTCATCTTTGGGCTCTAAAGCTAAACATGTAGCCCACCAAGTTTAACTGAATCGTAAAGTTAAAGTTAGGGATGACAATTTCGGCCCGATCTATTTTTAGCAAGGATTGGCCGAGTCACGGGTTGGCCACAGGCCGACCATAGTCCTCCCAAACAAGGCCATGGTTGGCAAATGATTTAGCCTATCCTGTGGCCCACTATTTTTCCCGAAACGACGTCGTTTGCTATAGCTCAAATTGGCAGGCCTGAATGGGCCAAGGGCTAGTCCATCCCAACCTGTGAGTCATTGTGAGAGAGGTTAGGGCCGGGTTCGACCCGACTCATTGACATGTCTACGTAAAGTTACATAAGTCTTTTTGTTTTAATTAAATAATCGTTATATTGGAGGAAAACATCATTTTTCGATGATATATAATAGTTAAGTACTAATAGTGAAATGTAGTCTTAAATTATTTAAATTTGTTAGTAATTTCAACAAAATTAAAATATTATTCTTATTTTAAAATAATTTTTATTTGTTTTAAGGTTCTTTGTAAATATTTTTTAATAAAAAAATTAAGCTGCAATATTTACATTATTATTTTCTTATGTTTAATTCATTTTTATAATGAATTCGAATCAAATAAGTCTAAGTTATGTGTTCTAAATAAATTATTTAAAAATTAAAATGAAATAAAATATTCAATTTAAATAATTTTTTAAAGTTTTAGATTATAAATATTTAAGAAAATCAATTATTTACAATTTTTGAAAAATTTTATATAACTCAAATTCACATATCGACACTTGAAAATATTTATTTGAAAGAAATTATTTTGTAAATGTGACCTTATAAAATATTTTTCATCTTTCAATTTTTCATTTCATATTTAAAATTCTCCTCAATTAGATCAATTTTAACAATTCGTTAATATATAATTTTTATTTCTTTTGTAATTTGATGTCCTAAAGCATGCTTACACCCAATATTTTAAAAATCAGATCAAAAGTTAAACAAGATGTTTAAAGTTTAAAATATTCAGTCGGTATTAAATTATTATAAAATTAGTTAAATCTTAAATAAATTTGAAGAATTTAAAATATCTTTGACAGAGGCTGTCATTGCCAATCAAATAATTTGAAAGTTAATTTAAAAAGGAAGTTATTGAATGAAAATTAATTAATTTATTTTAGTTATTAAAAAATATTATTAATTAATTAGATAAATCTGGTTGGATTCTTATTAAGTGTGGAAGATTAATTGAACCATGAAAATAATTATTTTTATGTAAAAGGATTTGTGTCCTTGATCTTAGCGCAGGGTGCAATCAGGAAACCGAATCCACCTAAGATGCCTTAAAGTTTTGGATAAGATATTTAAATGGCACGTATCGAAGTCATACAAAACCCAAAAAAAAACCTCTAGGAAAAGTATAAATAATTAGGGCTATCAAGCCCGGCTTATCTAGACCTAATTTTAGCCCGAATTTTTTGAGCCACAAGTCGAGCTAGGCCGAGTATGGGTTAACCCGGCTCAGCATGTGACCTGACAAAAAAATCAAAAATGGCATTATTTTTAATTAAAAAAACATATAACTAGATAAGCGCGACTGACCTGACTCAGAGGCATAAATAATTCCAAAATAAATTATGATTAAAAGATAAAAATAATTTTTAAAAAATAAATCAAAAATTAAATCAATAAAATAAGAAAGAAGTTTAAAATATAAAAGTTCAAATAATATAAAACATTTATAAAATTGATATACAATAAAAAAAACAAAAAATTGAATATCTTAATTTATAATTAATGAAAGAAATTATTCTTATGTATTAAAGAAATTAAATTTTATAGAATAAAAATTAGTTGGTTTATTCTAATTTATAAAAATTATTAGTTTATAATAATTAGTGATTAATTTATAAATTGATTAATTTTTAATAATAAAAATTATTAAAATATATTTAACTAAAAAAATGAATTGATTTAAATTTTTATTAATTGATAAAAAGTACTTTTACAAAAATATTAAATGCTTAAGCGTGATGTAACTATGCACGCATGTAAAAGCCTATTTTCTTATGAGGATACGTTTAATTAAGTTTAATTTATAAAGATATTAAATGCATCCCGAATGAAAGAAATACAAAAGTCAAATTTTCTTATAAGTTTAAGTAAGTTTCATAGAAAATTAGAATTAAGTTGAGATTGGATCATTTTGAATTACTTCAAAGGAGTTTAAATTAAACTAAAATTATAAATTATCTCATTAAATTTAAATTAATTTAAAATTCAATTAAATTAAGATTTGTTTCATAATTTTGAATTTAATCATAGCTAAATTTTTATCAAACTTATTCTAAATTACCTTAGCCGGGGGTCTACCAGGAAACAGTCTCTGTATCTCCACCGGAAATGCGAGCATGGCTGCGTACATCTTACCCTCCCCATATCCTGCTTAGGCGAGAATTTGGGTAGGTTTGGTTTGGTTTGGTTTGGTTTATTCTAAATTACTCTCTCTTTTTATGTGAGTTGTTTGAAATCATTCTTTCTATTAATTAGAGGTAAGTTGCGTACTATTAAATCTGTCTTAATTTCAAATATCAGCGAATTTTTTATTAAGTATTGTTGTATCAGTAGTAGTATTGATTAAACTTTCAGGAACAAAGTAATCAATTAACAAAAAAGAACTTATATATTAACATTAAGAAGTGTCCAACCTATTTGGTTATATGTTAATTAATGGAATTAAACGTAACAGAACGGAACGGTTGATAATGGAATGGAATAAAATATAGTGAAAAGTTGTTTAGGAGAGATGGAAGATTCATAATGTAATATAGTAAAATGTTGTTTGGAAGGTGGATGAAATGAAATGTATTGTTAATAAATAACTATTATATTCCTGATATTAAAATGATTGTTGTAAGAGGCTTAACGCTATGATTTTAAAACAAAAATCATGTCCAATTAAAAAGTCACGGTTGTGACTTGTTTATGTTACAACCATGACAAATAATTTTTTATATATTTTCTATTTTAAAATAATAAAAATTTTGATAAAAGATTTATTATTTTATTATTAATTATATACAATTTATTATTAATTATATAAAATATTATTATTAATTATATATGTGATTTATATTTAAAGATAATTTATTTATATTTTTATTTATATAGAAATATATACAAATAACCAAAGAATAATTTTTATATTTTTTTCTATTTTCATTAATAAAAATTTTATTAAATTTTTTTATTAATTATATACAATTTATTATTAATAATATAAAAATATTATTATTAGGGTAAGGAAAAATAATATAAAAATATTATTAATT
>JANQAP020000117.1:137917-148881 GCA_026874005.2 Erythroxylum coriaceum
TTAAATTAGGAGACCTGATATATATATTATGACTTTATGTTGTCTCTAATGCGTGTTTACACCTTGTGGAACATTAATCTACTATTAGTAAATATCAATTAACACGTGGTCCATGGAGTTCGGAGCTATGTGCGTAAGCTTTCCTAATCATTGAAATTAAATATTGAACATAGAAGCCGTATTGCGTGTCGGTCCCCATTTCCGTTTGTGACGGGACAGTCATATTTCTACATAATCTTATAACTATAATTAAAATTTAGAAAATATAAAATAATTTTTTTTAATAAATTAGTCAACAAACTAACCTAAGATGATATCATCAATTCACATAATTATTTGTAAATAAAATTATCAAAATTTTTAATAAATCAATAAAAATTTTGCTGATATATAAAATTCAAAGACCTATAATACGTAACTTTACCTCTTAGTAGAAAAATATGATCAATATCTAGATTTTTGATATTTAGAAATATTCAACCCAATAACTCAACTTAGGTAACTAATACGTAGAGATATCAAAAAAGGCCCAATTCATTTAGCTTAATTTGATCTAACTGAATTACAGATTAACCTGAACCATATATAATTTAATAATTACTTTTAAAATAACGTCGTTTTAAAAGTTTAAAAAAAAAATGATAGGTTGTCCAGGCCTACCAAGCCACGAGTGGAGCCACAGGCTACTATAATCTAGGATCTCCTAACTTGACTTGGCCCGTTGACATATTTCCTAATATGCAGATGATTTTACTTGGCTCGTAATGCCATTTTGTTTTGAAATTTTCAAAGTGCCAATAACATGGGGAAACAAAAGAGAAATTGGAGTAGATTTGCTTTAGGTGAAATTTATTCAGGCATTGAAATCGGAAACGTACCTTTTTCTCCTTGCCTATGTTGAGAACAATGAGTTCGACCAAGCCTTTAGTATTCATCAAAAGCCCGAGTGTTAATGATTCTCTCGCAGGTATCATGAACATCATCGCCACCGCAAATGTCCCCAGAATCTTACCGGCACATGCCGTGGTTATAACCAGAACAAGAAGGCCCCAGGATCGGCCACCGCTTATGGTGGCAACGTTTGTCTTCAATCCACTAGAGGCGAAATACAATGGAAGTAACAAACCTGTCACGAAATCTTCAATCCTCTCTATTAATCTCTCTGCAAACTCTCCTCCTTTCGGAATAGTCAACCCAAAAACGAATGCACCGAAAATTGAATGAATCCCAATAAGGTCAGTCATAAACCCTGAAACCATAACCCCAGCTAAAGTCAAGCATATGTAAGCTTCGTCAACCACGTCGTGCTCGGAGGAGCACCGCCTACTAACCCATTTCATGGCTGGTCGGATCACGACTAACATGAATATAACAAAAGCGACCCCCGAGAGTAGCACCCAGACTGAGATTAACGGGCTTTTGTGCTCGCCGCCGGCACCATCACCGGCGAGAGCGACGGCGAGAGCGAGCAGGATCCATGCAGCGACATCGTTGAATGCGGCGGCAGCCATGGCGGTCTCTCCGACCTGAGTGGTGAGCAGTTTGAGCTCTGCTAGAATGCGAGCGAGCACGGGAAAAGCTGTGATAGAGAGAGCCACGCCCATAAAGACAAAGAATTGTCCGTAGCCAACTTTGTCTTCACCTTCTATTGTTTTGCGAATGACATAAGCAACACCTATGCCACCTAAGAACGGTAGAGATATTCCGGCGAGAGCTATTCCAAAGGCTCGCTTTCCACTCCGCCGAATCGACGACAAGTCGAGCTCGAGACCCACCAGAAACAGAAAGAAGAGAAGGCCAATACTGGCAACAGATTCGAGAATCGGAGTGCTCCATTTCGGGAAAATCCTATGCAAGTACGCTTGATTTCGTCCAAAAACGGATGGTCCCAGCAAAATCCCTCCCTATAAGTACAAAATTTCAACATGAAGTAAACAGCAACTACAATTCAAGTAGATACGTACATAGGTTGTCGTGTTTGTTTTATGCAAGAGTGAGAGAGAAGCATACGTACAACTATCTCGGCAATGACTTTGGGTTGTCGAAGAGGCTTGAGAAGGAACGCAAGAAATCTGCTAATCACAAGGATCAAAGTAGTCTGAACAATTAGTAAAGGGAAGGCGAAATTCAGAGGGTTATCTCCTTGCCAAGCTCCATCCGATGAAGTTTTAATGGAAGTTATGTTCAGCGGTGGCATATTTTTTTTGTTGGTTCGACCACTCGTTTCTTGATAAAAAAGAAAGCTTGAAGGTAGATTAATGGTGGATAAACCAATCAGTGAATTGTGCAGAGCAGCTGTGGTACTTATAGGGTTGGGGGGTGCTTGTCACAAATAAGTTAATGTGCTTGATCCTATTTTTGGACTAGTGATCAGAAGATGTGAATTTGTACATTTATGTGTATACTAATTATTCTACACACTTATCTTATGATAAAGAAAAACGAATAATTTGATGAGAGATCCAGACATGTTTGGTAACTTGTGGTAATTGAGAAGTCTAATCCTGTTTTACATTAAACAATTCGAAATTTTTATAATTGAATTGATCGAATCAGATAAATTTTTATTGCAACACTTTCAATAGTACATGGACGGAGGGTTTCGTGTGATCAAAGTGGAGGCTTTTCGTTTCTTCTTAGTACTTTCGTTTTCAACGAGAAAAATATTTAGGATAGTGGGGTAGATGTAGTTGAATTTGTCACGAGAATCTTGTAATTTTCCTTGTAACTTTCTACATTGTATTAATTGGAATGCGAATCAAAAATTGAATTTGCCACTGCCACAAGGTTAACCTCCGCCCATGGGGCGAGAATAAGCCTTGGAAACTACAATGGTGGGACAAACCATGACCATTTTGAGATGCACATAAAGTATGAACAACCTGTCGTCCATATTGTTATTACTATTATATAAAAATATTTATAGAATCTTAATAATTATAAAATAATAATTATATAATTAAATTCAAAAGTTTAAGTATTAGCGAAACTTTCGATATTATTATTATTATTATTAATTAATTGATCAGATTATGTAGATCTTAAATTATTTGTTAATATATAAAAATATCTTCGTTTGAAATTTTAATTTTTACCACATACTTCACTAATTATTTGTCAACAAGCTTGTTTGGTAAATAATTTATTAGTCATTTTTTTTACGGATTGAAAAATTTTAACTGTTTGAGCGTATCAAAATGAGGTGAATTGAACCTAATTCATTGATTTTGATAAAGGTCCTATAAGGACCTTTTTTTCCAAAGGTTGAGAAATTAAGAGATTAAAAAATTATTATATCTAAAACTTATTAAAAATTATTTAAAAAAATAGAGATAATAAATTTATTATTTAAATTGAATATTTTTATTTTTATTTTTCAAATTAAATTAATATCAAATTTAAGTCATAATATATAAAATGTTATCATCTTATTATATAAGTCTTCCTTTAACTTTGAAATGAAGGTGTTGACTTCTTTTGTTCCATCTAAATTTTTATGAAAATATTCAAAGAAATATTAAAATATATTACTCATATCTTTACAAATATTTTTTAAAGTCATATCCTTATCAATTATTTTACAAATAAATAATTAATATTAAACAGTTAATTTTATTAAATATTTATAAATAAATAGTTAATATTATTTACTAATTAAATCAATTATATTAATTTACGGTCTGCGAATAGACTCAGCACACGCTCTTCCGGTCACCGATGCTTAGCAAAGAACTCCTATAATTGTATCATTTGAGTACAACTTATAGCCGCAAAAAGAGGATCTATGTCAGCTAAATTAATTTTTAAGTGCTAATGGAGATGGTCGACTCTTTTTTGGTTATGCCCACGTTCCAATTACCGTTAAGACACGTTTCCTTTTCATTTCCAAGTTCCTTGCATCACTAATAAAGGAAACATACTGAAATTAACAAAACCAACTTGCATTAGGTTGAGAAGATTGACCCGATTCAAATGAAAGGAAAATAAAAAGAAGCAGTTATTTATGGTGCGCTGTCGTATTCCTCTCTATTGACGTGAGTTGTCGAAGGAGCAATTACAAGGATAAAGATATTCTAATTATCAAGTTAATTTTATTTGATTGTAAATCATCCAAGATTGTAGCCTATGTCAGTGTGATTAGTTTCTTCCAAATTAGCTTCATGTACAGGTTATGTATAGTCCTCCTCTGTTGTGTCATTTTCTCCTTCACGACACCTCTCGACTTTTACCATCATCACATAAAGAGAGAATAAAAAGGTGAGTTCCGTACAGTGTATATTTTAAAACTCGAGCATGTTTGTTTTTATTTATTTATTAGTTTATTTATTTTAGTTTTTAAATTTAATATATTTTTTTATGTTTCAGGTTTAGGTTTAGGTTTAGGTTTTGGCTCTTCCAATTTTTAAAATTTATGAGCACCATAAAAAGTAATTTTTGTATTTTGTTTACATAATTTAATTTATGGTTAATTACTAAAAAAAAATCAATTTTTTGTCAAATTTTTAATTATAGCCCGAACTTTAAAATGTAGCAATAAAATGACTAAACTTTTAATTTTTTCAATTCTAGCTTGAACTTCAAAAAGTAACAATAAAATGTTCAAACTTTCAATTTTTTATTTTTTATAATTTTAGCTCGAAGTTAGTGTTTCCACTAAGTTTGCTGACGTTACTTACTACTTATTTCAGAAACCTTAGCTATTAATTCGCGTTAGCCAAAATTAACACAACAAATGAAGATTAATGAAACAATATTATTTAATCACATAATAAAACGACGTCGTTATTTAAAAATGATCTAAATTAGATTATGTAGCCCCGACGATTTTACTCTTTGATTTTAGTATTTTCCTTTGTTTTCAGTTTGTTTTCTCAATGCCCTCATCCTTCGATTTTCAGATTATGCAGCCCACGTAATCCCGATATCCTTACACTAAGGCCATCAAGAGAATGAACTAAAAACGAAGCGCTTACTGGTGCAGTATGTTGTAGTGCGAGAGTAATTTGAAACGTCAGAAGAACAAACAGAAAATAAAGAGTTGAGGGCATCGGGAGAATAACAGGTAACGTAGGGTTAAAATTGAAGAAAATTGAAAGTTTGAACATTTTATTGCTACCTTTTAAAGTTCGGGTTATAATTAAAAAAAATTGAAAGTTTAGGTATTTTATTGTTACTTTTTAAAGTTCATGTTACAATTAAAAAATTGACGAAAGTTTGGGTTTTTTTAGTAATTATTCATTTGATTTACTATCAACTAAATATATATTATTTAATTATTTAATGTATTAATTATTAATAAAATTAAGAAAAATTTTATTTAATATTATATTAAATTAATTAAAAATATAATTAATTTTATTTTATTTAACAGTTTATTTAATTTGTGTAATTAAATTAAATTAAATTGATTAAAAATTATTAATAAATATAAATAAATTCAAAATATATAAAATTCAAATAAAATTATTATTTAATATTTAAAATTATTTAGAATAATAATTAATAAAATTTATTATAAAATTATTTATTTTAATAAAATAAAATATTTTAATTGATAATTTATAAATAAATATTATATAAGATATTAAAATAATTTATCTTTAATTTTTATTTAATATGTAATTATTATCAGTAATACAAATATAACTATATTGACATTAACAATTAAGTAAATTTTTTTACTTGAAAATAAAACAAAACTAAAAAAACTAAAAACTACAAACAAAAAAAAAGAAGTGGAATCAAACAGCTCTTAATTTGTGCTCTTCTATGAAATGTTAAGTTGGAATGGTAGATTATATATCAAATGTTAGGAGTCAAGGAGAAGAGAGGTACGGTTAAAAACTATAAATTAATCAATGTGCTTATTAATAAATGTTCATGTGTTGTATATATAATGTCAGAAAATATAAAATTATGTGAAACTGGCTAGTTCATGTCTCAATACAATAGGACCAGATCACATGTTACTATTCTTCTATTTCAACTCTATTTCACAAGGTCACACCAAAGTTGGGAAAATCTTATAAGATATTGGACGCACCAAAGTTAGGAAAATCTTATAAGATTTTGCGTCCAATACACTACACTCCTGTTTGAGGCCACGAGGCAGCATTGGTTTCAGAGAGCTTGTCTACAGGTGTTTCCTCCCTTTATAAGACTCATGAAAGACGAAGCAAATACCAATTAATGCATTAGAATTGAAGTCTATACAATTTTGCCACTTCAGTGTCTGATTCATGGCTCACTCAAGTGCAAGTTTTCTGCGCAAATCCATTAGGGTTTTACACGTCTTTGTGGCTTTATAGTCCACCGCTTGCTTAATGAACAAGACAAAGGCAATTCAATGCAATGGCATTGTATAGCCTTCCTCACTTTAATGTTTATTAAAAATTCACCTCAACATTAAATTTTTAGTATCAAATAGAATCTCAACTTATGGATTATAATTAAATATACCTTTTAATATTGTTAGTGTATAGTACACTCCTTCTTACAATTAAAAAAATTAAGGATATGTTAAGATTTAATATATAAAATCTAAGTTGTTGAATACAAATTTAGTAAAATTATAAGCAACGGTTAAAAAATCAAATCGGTTTGGCCGGATCAAGCGTAAAAGTCTTGAATCGTTCAACTCTTTGGTTTAATTTTTAACTTTACATTAATAACTGTTCTTGTTAAAAACTCATTATTTAATTAATCAATCAGTTAATTTTTATAAATTAATAAGTTCTTATAAATTAAAATAAATCAATTAATTTTCATTTAACAATCTGTTTCTACAAATAAATCTCAAATTCTTCAATGAATAAAGACAATTTTTAATTTTATTCACTCTTTATCTGAACTTATAACAATCTAGTATCGGTTGAAACAATTACGAGGACTAAATTAAACATTTGTCTAGAAATTTATTATTACATCCATAATTGGAAAATAATGGACAGGTTAGATGTTCTGTTATAAAAGAAAGAGACAGATGACTAAGAGTAGGCAATTAGGTCACAATCTAACTAAGCCATATAGGGAAATTAAATATTTTATGTCTGTATTCATAAAAGCTTAATGATCAATACAACATCCTCCCAATGTATTATTTCGTCACACAATTAAATTCTGGCAAAAAATTCAAAAAAAAACAACATGACAGCTTAGTGCTACGAACTCGATCAGGTGTTTTCAAGAGCAACACGTAATTTCCACGTGCCAAATTGCTGGAGAGTTGTTCCAAACAATGGTTACGTGTAAGTGTTTTGGGACCCAAAAGTCCCCGTATTAACACACTCGGAATACGACAATTTGGTCTTCGAAAATTATCCCATGTGAGTTGGAACACAAATTTATCTTTCAAAATGATCTTCTTTGAATAATCATGAGAATAAACTTGATACGCATCCTCTTGATGATGATCTCTCTTACGTTTCAATTGTCGATAAGATCTTAATTAAAGAAAGTCAACTCAAAATTAATGGATTAAGTAACTAATAAAATAATTTTAGTGGAAGAGTTTGATGTAATAATTACGTAATAAAAAGCAGTAATTAAAACATTTTAAAACTACATTTTAAGGTTAGAAAAGTATCGTAAAATTGAGTGAATTCAAGTTTGATTTTTTTAAAATTAACTCTTTTTAATATAAAAACTTATAATTATTAATGTGTAATTTATTAAATGTGTATTTGAAATAAATTGTTTAATTAATAAATAAATTTAAATTAAATAAGTGACTCAACTTAATTAATTAATAAAAAATCCAATAAAAAAATAAATTCTTACTTATGAGGAAATGGACAAATTCGAATCAAACCCAATAAGTTATTGGGAAGGCAACTCACCACTCGGGAACTTTGTAGGTGGTGTTTAATCCTATCAAAACTTGTCAAGTTTACGATTGAAAGCAGAGGTGTGGAACCCATTTTTATGGAGATGAGGATGGAAGAATAGATTAATCTTGATGTATCCCTCTCTTTTAGTGGGAGCACAAATGTCTCGAAGATCATTTGCTATAACTTGTAACTTCTCTGATTACTTGTCTTCATCATGTAATGTGTTATGATGGCGTGATTTTCCAATCTCCAAGTCCTTTATCACTTATGATGGAGTTTCAAGTAGGGATAAACTTTAAAATGTATAATGTGATGATAGAGAATTTTGCATCAGGCCACTATTAATGTCGTATGTGTTTATGTTTCAAATAATTTGTGGCCTTTGGACTAATCTACCTCTTTTCATTGATCACCAAAGTCCTCCCCATTAACTCTTAATGTTTCCCCATCGCATGTTTCATGGGTTTGGGTCTTTATCGCTAGCCAGAAGAGAGCCATTACAGGGATGATTAAGAGGGAGGGACTTCCGTTTTCTTTATAATGATCCACAAGAATCTCAGTATTGGCGGAGACAATCATTACAACTTAGTTACGTTTGACTTAACAAGGATATAGACTTGTTTAGAAGTTTTTGGAGTTTAACGGAAAGCATGCATAGTTTTGATCTATAATTCTTGGGGTTCCAGTATCTTGCTATTGTTTCTTTTAATTTCGACTGTCACTAGACCTTGGCCTCCTTCCTACGACCAAAAAAAGAAAAGAAAAGATACTTTTCCATTTATTCACTTAATTTATCAAAACTCTTTTAAATAATAATGAAAAGTGTTACCTTTTAAAAGGGACAAAGTTGGAAACGAAAATTCTCTGATTTTTTTTTGATAACTCAGGTTATGAGCTTCGCCCCTAATTCTGGGACCTATGAGTCACCCATTCAGACTTATAGATAGGTAAATTCAGGTCTGATCCTAGACAATAGGAGGAGTACCTGCTCCAAAGGATGGGCCGCTACCAGGAGGATTACATCACCTTAACAAAGGCTGCTCCTCTCATGGTTTGAACACACAACCTTTCACACAATCCTCTCCCCCTTACTACCACTAGGCTACCCCGTGAGGGGCGAAAATCCTCTGATTATTGTTTCGATACAACAATGCATGAAAGAAGATTAGTTTTGAGGAGTTCAAATTATAGATGAGAAAGAAGTGAACTTCCAAAGCTTTTAACCCTAATAAATTGATAATTTCCAATCATTAAAAAACTCAATTAATTTTACTGATTCAATCGTAAAAATTTTGAACCATTCAAAATTTCAGTTCAATTTTTAAATTTTTCAGTTCGATTTACTTATTTAATAACTTTAGTTGTTAAAAACAAATCGACTTATTAATTAATCAGTTAATTTTTACAAATTAATAAGTCGTTATATATTAAAATAAATCGATTAGTTTTTATTTAATAATATCTTTTTCAATTAAATTTTAAATTATTCGATAAGTAAAAACAATTATATTTTAAATTCTTTAATTTTATTCAATTTTTAATCGATTTTGTGATAGTGTAATATCGGTTAAACGTTTTAAATCTTAAACCTCTTGTTTTACTTTTTAACTTTTGATAATTTAGAGTCTCTGAAATATTTTAAAACATTGATAATTTAGAGTTTCTGAAATATTTTTATATCTTTAAGAGAGCTTTGTTTGGAAATTTCTCTGAACTGGAGACAAAAACTGACATACAATGGACGAGCTCGACCTCAGATTGATTTTCAATAGGTACCTGTGTCTCCACCACAAATTAATCAACAATATTGGCCAATGAATTGAATGGTTGAAGCGATCGTGTTTTGTGTATTCAAAAAAGGTAATAGAAGTCATTGATCCAACACCTCTCAAAGAGGGGATCCTGAAGAATAACAGCAACCCCATCACTTTACATGGTAAAAGTACACACACAAAATGCAATGTCTTGGCCATTACAAGAAGCAGCAATGAAGATTTGAATCCTCCACTGAGGCATCTAAAATTGTCGTCCACTCGTTGAAAAGAAATATGTTAACAGTTCTATTCGATTATTCAACTCTTCCTTTTCTTTTCATGTGTCGAGTGACCAATCACGAGAAGCTTGTCAAAAGTAACAACACTCACTCCAGTACTTCCATAGCATACTTTAATATTAGTGTTTACGAATTTTGAAGTGAATTAAAATCCATTTTTTAGAGTCATTTGGAGCCTTTTTTTTATTCTTTTTGATAATTTTTACTATATTTAAAAATATTATATTTATTATTTTGAATAAAATTATATATCAAAGGTATAACCGAATACCAATGAGGTCGAAGTATTAATAGATTAAACATATAATTTGGTGAGGTCGAACCATATGAGGTTTTGGATTCATATCTTTACTTGGGTGGAATGAGTTGGACGAAGAAGTAACGACAAAACATTAATTATCAAGAAATCTTTGCTGGACTTTTTAGACTTTTCCCATAAAGTTGGATAATATTTAATTGCATTTTTTGGTTTTTTCAATAATTTATCGGTTAAATTACGTAATTTGATTTAAATAAAGGTAATAAAGTGACCTAATAAATGATCTAAATTAATAGGTCGAAGTTCAAAATGAAAATAAATCCCGATTAGTTTCAAGATCAGACCCATATCAGGCCTGTGATGGAAAAGTTCGATATGGAAGCTATATATAAAAATTAAGATCTCTTGCAATTGCTCGTATCATTCGTAAATATAGGGATTCCTTAACTCGTTAAGAGCACTTACATTTTGAAAAAACCGTAGAAAGATGTTAACCTTTACAAGGAGGTCTATATGGAGCAAGTTGAAGGATTTCAGGATCAAGATGCAACTAACAAAATTTGCAAGTTGATTAAATCAATATACAGTCTGAAACAAGCTTCAAGACAATGGTATCTAAAGGTATCAATATATGACTCATTATAACATTGAGTTACATCAGATGGACGTTAAAACTATTTTCTTGAATGGTGACCTTCATGAGGAGATCTATATGGAGCAAGCTGAAGGATTTTAGGATCAAGGAGCAACTGACAAAATTTACAAGTTGACTAAATCAATATACAATCTTAAGCAAGCTTCCAAACAATGATACCTAAAGTTT
>JANQAP020000117.1:165749-183222 GCA_026874005.2 Erythroxylum coriaceum
ATCTTAAATATCAAAAATAAAGAATTAAACAATAAATCTCCTAAAGTTGTTCATCTCTTATCTATAGATATAATTTTAGATTTTTCAAAAAAGTTTTCCTTTTTCAAAAAAATGAAAATTAAAATATATTTTAAATTTATAAATATTTTAATTATATATTTATTTATTTTTTATTTTATTTTACTCTCCACTTATTTTTATTTTAATTTATTTTAAAATTATTATTACTTTATATATTTTTTCGTTTTTCTTTCATATAAATTTATAAAAAAATTCTATGTAAAAGGATTATTATTATTATTATCATCGTTTATATTAACATTTTTAATCTAACGAATTACATATAGGCATGTTATTAAACTCTGTCTAAATCTTAACAAGGTGAATCCAACTCGTGCCGTAAAAGACAGTCCCAAGGTCTTCGGTTCGGCCCAATAACCCCAAAGCCAATTTTGAAATATTCAGACTTTCAAAACTTGGAGCGCCATTCAGGATCATAGTTTATAAATTAACGTTTTGGATTCATCAAAACATACATAAAAATTGGTATCTAACATTAAATTGATTTAACAGGTTTTGTTGCAAAACCAGGTCGCTGCACTACATAACGAAAGAGACCACAAACTCGATAACAGCTTCAAGCAAATTTACGGTTCCTAACAATAAAGAACAATAAACTCAGCCGCCGAAACCGTACAGAGTCCTGCCCTGCCTTTTGAGGGCATAAACGACGTCCATCGCCGTCACAGTCTTGCGCCGAGCGTGCTCCGTGTAGGTAACGGCGTCACGGATGACGTTTTCCAGGAAGATCTTGAGAACGCCGCGAGTTTCCTCGTAGATTAACCCGCTAATCCTCTTAACACCGCCTCTACGAGCCAATCGGCGAATTGCTGGCTTCGTGATACCTTGGATGTTATCGCGAAGAACTTTCCTGTGCCTCTTGGCTCCTCCCTTGCCCAATCCCTTGCCTCCCTTGCCGCGACCTGACATTTTCGCGAGAGAGTGATGGAAGTTTTGGTGGTTAGGGTTTTTAATCCCAAATAGGAAATTTTAATTGAAGCTTAGATCTGTTAATGTCGAAGGCCCCCGGATGTGGTCGGTATTTAAAGGATACTGAGTTTATGAGATTCGGTAGCCGAGGGCGAAAGGAGACCGTTGATTTGAATTTCATCCAACGGCTTAAAACGGCGATCCGTGTGCTTCTTCTTGCTTTGGTGTTAGGACTTATGAAATATGGGTAACAATAACCGTTGGATCAGACAAGATCGAGAGCTATGATTACCTATCCGTTTTTATGGCATGCGTCGAATGTTATTGGTTGTTGTTTCTTTTGTCGGATCGATGACATGATGCCTACATTATATCCGTGTATAATAGAGATGAATGAGATAAACTAGGAATTCATGGCTGTAGTTTAGTGGTTAGAATTTTGGCGTTATGGCCGTGCAGACCTACGCTCGAATCGTAACTGGCCTGAAAATAAATGTTCATATCAATATTTAGAATTATATTAAAAATTTAAAATTAATTTATAAATTAAAAATTGAGATTACATATAGAAAAGTATTTTTATTAATTTTAATAAATATAAATATTAAAATTTTTTATTACAAATGAGACTAAATTTTAATATAGAATATATTTTATATGATTAAAAATATAAACATTATTTTATATGTTTTACAATTTCTTTCTAAATATGTAGTTTAATTCATTTTTATAAAACAAAATAATTTTAGTTTTTCATATTTAAATTTTATTATTATGCATGTCGGAGCTATCTAGTATCTGGAAGTAATTGAAGGATAATTATGAATTCTTGATTAGGCATGAATTATTTTACTATATTTAAGGAATATCTTTCTTTTGGTGAAGAAGTTAGTGATGTATTGATATGTATAGGTTTAAAAGTTGACGAAATATCTTTTGGCTGCGTCGGGCCCGAGCTACCACCTGATCATGAGCTGATCGGTTGTGGCCCGATCTATGATCTAACAGGTCACAGGTTTGTTTTTTAAAAGAAAACATTTCAAAATAATGTTATTTTTTATAAAATGACTTCGTTTTTGATAAAACGGTCGGGTCATTAACTAAGTTGGGTTGACTATGATCGGCTCGTAGTTCGATCAATTCGGGCTAAAATCGGGCCGAATCGGGCTTTTTTTGACATTCTTAATTTTGCGAGAGTTTGCCTAAAGACCATATAAATTATAAAATTAAAAAACTCTTTTTATCATTTTTAAAAATTATCAAATATATTCCATGTTTATTATCATAATAGGGGCAAAATTGATCAGGATTCACAATATTGAGTCACATGCTGTGCTTCCCTTGTGAATATGCCTTTGAAGGATCTTCCCATCTAATTAGATTCTTCAGTTCTTTCTCAATCTCTATCGTTTCCTTAATCACCCTATCAATGCAGAACGCCAAGCTAGTCAAGCAAAGTGTCATCTGATTTTCAGACTTCTGCTCAGCTTTGCAGTTGTCAAGCTCCATAAAGACTTCCATCGAGTGTTGGAGAAAAGATTCTACAATCTCTCCAACTTCTTCTTCATATGGACCCAACCTGGATCTATCTTCATGCTGTGATTTCCCTGCCTCCACATCATAATGTACCTTTTCCATTTGAAACTTATCTTCAGGTTCTGAAATGGAGTTTACTTTCGTCAGAATTACCTCTTCAAAGGATTCCAGCGAAGAGACAACTTTACGCCTGAACTGATCTAAATCGCCATTCAAGGTTTCTCCTAGTTTCTTCTTGTCCACTCCCAGTCTCTCTGATTCTGCCAGAATGTTTTCAATTTCATAGGCTGTAAATAGCAAGAGGTCCACCATCTTTCGTAAGGAACCGAGAAGTTTGTTGTAAGAAGCACCATTGAATGGCACGAACCAGAAGTTGGGTTCCAACTCAGCGTCAGCAATGAATCTGTCCAAGTTATTGACATGCCATTTCAGCATCTTCTGTCTATCTCTGAACTGGATCATCTTTTGGCCACCACATACTGAAATATCTTCCACGCAAATCTGAAGAGCCCCCAGGCTCCATGCAAGTCCAGTTTTGGCAATAGTTGCTGCTCTCACTGGCTGCGATACAACCTCTAGCATGATGAAGCAGATCAATCCTATGCTAACTTCCGTGAGTCTTGCAATAGCAAACTCGCTAGGTTCCCCATAATTCTTCCTGCCCAAGATGTAGAAAGCACCTGTAGCAGCTGCAGTAGCACCGGCTTTACCGTACATCTTACTGTGCCTCAGGAAACTGGTGAGGATAATCCAAGGGAGAAGAGCTAGAATTTTTAAGTCCATGAAGTGCTGGAAAACGAAGCAGCATATGATTCCATAGATTGATCCAAGTGTAGTTCCTTGTACACAAGCATTTGCAACTGAAAACAATGCTTGTCTTCCGTTAACAAAGCTGATAGCAGTAGTGAGTCCTGACCAATACCCTTGATCTTTCTCAAACATCAACCCTAATAAAACCGCAAAACCCAGAGAAAGTGAACACTTCAATGCAAATGTCCATCTTTCCCCACTTTCTTGTTGGACCAGACTATTCCAAGTCTTCACAATCCTGCGCTTGGTTTGATCTTTAGCTTCATGGTTATTCACCTTCCCTGTATTCTCTGAAATGGGCTTGGGACATGTACCAATGGGTGAATCACTTTGAAGATGTTGGATACAGTATAAGAAGAAGAAAACTGACAGGTCATGCAGGGTCCTGGCATTGGTCTTGGGGGTCCACAGGAAAGTTTTTGAGGATGCCTCTGTTGTGTCAGGAGTACTTGTTTCTAAGCAGAAAGGTCCAAAGCTTTTAGCTTGACTTAATTTTAAGCCTGTGTCCTTCTTCATCTTGAGTAGCTCCTCCATGAGCCCTTCATCGTTCATTCCAACTGGAAACGATTGGCAACTCAGAGCTATTTCTAGTCCTCTTAATTTGGTTTCTATGTTTTGCAAGTTTTCACCTGGATTAGTCAACTTACTGTTGCATAGTTCCCACATCAAACCACTCTGCACATTCCAAAGTAACAAATTAGATTGCAGAACTCGTGCAATTTGAACTGATCTAGAAAATAAGCGAATTTGAACTCACTTGGCAATCTATTACGTCTTGAAGATGTCTAACACCTGTTTGAGTGAGCAACTTTGATTGAGAAATCAGGTCAGTCGCAGCTTGCTTGTCTTTAGCAGCGAAGGCCTTCACCAAAAGTTCCAATCTTTCTGAAGCATTTTCCATATACAAATAGCATGCTCTCCTAGCCTGCAACCATTAGAAAAGTTGGCAAACTTAAATGGGCATATCTATTCTTCTCTGCAATTTGCTTATGACTATTATTATTTCTATCATCTTAATATTGCTAACACTGTCATAAAGAATTGCTAGCCTTCATTGGTGGATGTTATTTCCATTTGATTCTAACAGTGTGATTGGAGAAGTGGGAAGACTCCTTTTAAGTGTTTTTCAAAATTATGTATCATTGTCACTTTTTTTTCTTATTAAGGTAAAGAAATTGTGAATCAGAAAAAAGAAAGTTGGCTATTTTGGACGACAGATACCAGAAAACATGCAAGATTATTACCTCATAGTAGGCTAGTCGGGGATATGGAACCAACATGGCCAGAACAGAAGCTAAGGCTCCCAAAGCTGTACTACAAGCAACATGAATTGGATACATGAACACTCCCTTTTGATCACAACCATTAACAACTGCATCTACATATACAATCACTATCTGCCCGAATGCAATCCTTTTGGACACCATAGGAGTTGAGTCTGGCAGCGCGACAATGAAGGATGTAATGGCCACCGCAGCCGCTGCAAGGCCTGTCGTGAACTTGTCTGGTCCAACCATCCACAAAGTTAACGTACAAGGAATGATTGTTTGGATGGTGGCATATACAGCATACCAACATCCTCTAAGAGAATCACCTAGTGTAGCATCCGATACAATTTGTATAGTTGTCGTGTAAGAGAAGGCAGGGTACGGTATCAACTGCCTGATCGGAGCTGGACCAAACAAGGTGGTAGAAGCAACGATTAGACATGCTAGTGCACTCCGTAAAGCTGACATGAATCGGACAAGCCAAATTGATGTTGCTGTCGTTGACATGATTTACTAAGCAGCAAGGCAACTAAACCTGGATGAGTTCGACGTTTGATGTCAAAAGGTGTGCAGGCTTGAGCTGCATGCCCTCGAAATGGGACCATCTCTATATAGGAAGGAGAAATTGTTGACTAGAGGCTAATCCAACTAATCCGAACTAAACTTTAGGCCGAAGATTAATGGAGGGGTGGTGACTTATGGAGTGGTAGTCATGATTCAGGAGGTTGAATAATGGTAGTGAAATAAGGTCGTAGTTGGACTACTAGCTTCTTAAATTATGCAACCATGAAAGATATCTCAAATGAACGTAAGTGGGTATTCAAGAAAAGAAAAGAATGTGCAGGGACATTTACTGAATTCGTTATTTGGCAATTATTCATTTCACTGAAGCTTGAATTTGCATAACAAAATCTGCAACAAATTCACATTGTTGTTGCCCATATTTCCTTTCAGAAGTTAAGTGGTCCCAAATCATTTGCAATATGTTCATATATTCCTAATGCAAATGTAAAAATATCTCAATATACATATAAGTAGAAATGGGATTTTCTTTTGTCCTGAGGCGTGAACGTTTGCCAAGTTTCTTGGGAAACAACACTTAAACCGTTTAGACCGTAGGCCAAAGGACCAGAACTTATTTTTCTTCCATCATAAGCATCAAAAAGGCAAGCATCTTTTGTTCGTTAATTGGTTTTCTGGTAACTGATATAAACGGTGACTAAGCCTCACAACCTTTTTCAGTAAACATCATCTGTTCACGTTTCCTTCTTAATTTTGGTATCCAATGTTGATTTTGATGTTTACTAAACTAGATTTATTGTGACCGCATCTCTGTCACTGATATGGAAGTTGTTGCTTACACATCAAATTGTTAGTTTATTGGTAACCATGTAGTACCCGGATGGTACTTTCCTTGCCTGAGGTTGGAGGGCTCTTTAAGTGTTGTTGAGGAGGGGCAATCCTGGCTGCCTAACATCTCCCCCCTATAGTTTCCGGCAACTCATTTTGTACCATACGTAACACAAATTTCTCGAACTGTAAATGTTATGCCAATTGTTTTCGTTAATGTGAGGAGGAGACGCATAAGAAACAAACTGCAACCTTTTATTAGACCAACGTCTCTGACCAACCTTCCCTTCCAGGATCTGTCATTTACCAACTTGAGCATCTGTGCGACGTGACTGTGCTATTCTATGTGTTGATTACCTGCCTAGAGTACGTCCTGTGATGTACATATACGTGTATGGATGATGTTCTACACTTCTGGTTGCAACTCCATCGCATGATCAGCAAATTTGATGGCCAGTCAGAGAGCACAAAGACGTACAATTGGCATCATAGTTAGCCAGAAAAAAAAATCCTTGTCTCTGCTAGTGCAAGCAAGCCTAAAGAACTCGAGGGGGACCTCACTAAGTGAAGAGTAAGATGAATGAAGTTGGATCACAAGTCAGATCTAATTATAGAAAAAGAATGAAGAGTATTTTTTATGTAATAGTTCATAAAATATGTAATTTAAATAAATTATTTAACGAATTAAAAATCTATAATCAAAATTTGAATTCAATCTAATTAATATTTATTAACACTTCCAAGTTATCATTTAAATTATCAAAATGATAAACTCAACACTCACTACTCAAATCTAAAACATTTCAATTGATAAACACATAAATAACAAGCTCTAACAAGCTATATACTAATTAAGGAAACAAAGAGTACTTTGTACTAACAAGGTAGGTAGGATGAGGAAGAATATGCTTTCAACAAGTGGATGTACGATTGGTCACCAAACTACATTCTGCAGAACCAGTTCCAGGCGAGACCCGAATGCGATTTTTGGTAAAAGAAAACGTTTGATCGTCCACCAGAATAGCTGAGATCTTCATAGTACACCAAGTCAGCTGGGTATACGAAATGCCATCAGCAGCATCAGATAAAGCTTCACAACTTTTTAGTGGATGGGAATGGGATGTTCCAAAGGGCTTAGTAGTGCATTCTTTGACGACCAACAACTATAAGAATATGGCAAGCAATTTCAGTTTGTGTGTACACTGCTTTGAATTGAATGGTACCTTGAACCATATCTTGAAACACTGAGTTGACCTGGTTCCTGTGGTTAATTTGAGTATGTTGGAAATTGACTCTTATTCTAACACAAAGGCACTTGTGAAGCAATGCTGAATTTCCATCATGGAAATGATTCTCAACTCATCTGGCAACTTCTCCCGAAGCCCTCCTGAAAAATGAATTAGTAAAAAGACATTGCATGAAGAGATAATAATAAACTTAAGTGTCAAAAATAAAGATGAATGTGCTAGAATTAAAAGTTTGAGTATATGAATAATTATGAGTTACATTTTTGACATTAAAGAGTTTAGTATACTTAATTATGTGTTAATATATGAGTATATTGTAGGTCTAAAAAGATTAAAAGTCTAGGTATAAGTATTTGGTCATTTTGGTAAAAAAATGAATTTAACCAATAACAAACTTGTAAGAGTTATAAAATATGTCGCATAAATTAATATAATGCAACGATTTTTAAGATAAAAATGATGATAATAATCATAATGGAGATGATCATACAACCTTAAAAGTGAGGCAAATTATAACCAAGGTGTTTATTGATAAAATTGAGGCTAAAACGTATTTACATGTTTCTAAAATTAACCGAATTCATTAAATGGAATGATAACTTAAAATTTCAATATTATCTTAAATTATACTTAATTTGACTTCTCTTGAAAAGGATATTGATATTTTTCGGTAACCATTGATTAAAGAGTTGGCAAAGTTATAGAAGTTTGGAGTAGAGACATATGATGCTTCAACTAATCAATCATTTAAGACGCGTGTAACCTTATTATGTGCAATAGGTGGCTTTTAAGAATATGTAATATTATATGGATGAAGTACAAATAGAAAGTTAGCATACCCTAATTTTCATTATGAAACTTGCTCTCAATATTTAAAGAATAGTAGGAAGATGTGTTATCTCAATCATCACAAATTTTTGGATAGAAATCAACTTTGAAGGTGCGATAAGAGATCATTCAATGGAGATATGGACTCGAAAGCATCACCAATTCCTTTATCAGGATTCAATATGTTAGAGCTTATTAATAAATATCATAAACGTTAAGTGATAATCCTTAGAAGAAAAGGTCTGTATTTTTTAAATTACCTTATTCGAAGCATAATGGATGTTGACGTTAACTTGATGTGATGCACATCTAGAAAAATATATGTGACAATGTTCTTGAAACTTTGTTGGATACTACAAGAAATTGTATTTTTAGTGAAAACAACAGATGTCGCTAAAAGCAGTAATATTAGTCACTACTATTAATAGTGTCCAATTTTTAAAGTCGTCATAAATACCTCTGTCACTAATGAAATAGTTATTACTTCAAAAAAATGGTCACAATTATGCAATATTTTTGTGAAAAAAGTACTGACACTAAAAACTATAGAATGTGTGACAAAACTATAAGATCACAGTAACTTTACATATTTATGATAAGTTTGTCGACACAAACAATATAAAATAGTGACGAATGAAATCGTAATAGTACTTCATTTTATTGTGACATCATCGCCACTAAAATAATTGAAAATAATGACAAAATATTTGCCACTCATGCTTTTTTTATAAATGTCTATTTGATAAGATCTCATCTTGCTATAGTATTTGATATTACTTCTTTATTTTGGTGCTTAAATGTTAAAATTAATGTTTTTTTATTTTAGGAGATAAAAAGTAGAGATTGCATTAAATTGGGACTCTATTGATGATAATGACAAATTTTGGATAAAGAGAAGAGATTGTTGCAATGGATAAGGTTGATCACTTGAAGAGTTAGAATTTGACTGGGAGACTTCGCCTTATACTTATCATGAAGGAGTTTGATTTTGAATTCGTTTTAAATAAACATCTTTCTAAGTTAGAGTTAGATTAGGATTAGATTATAAAACCTTATAAAAGGGGCGCTTCTCACAACAAAAAAGGTTATCTTTTCTTACGCTTTTAGCAATTCTTAGTCTTTCTTTTGTCTTTATTATTGAAGCGAAAGCCATGTGTGACTAAACTCAATTGTTCTTATTCAAGGAGATTCAAAATTCTAGTTGTAAACTTGTGAGGTTTTGTATTTCAAACTTTTAATCACATTTTAATTAAAGTATTTCTTGTTTTGAGTTCTCATATTTCATGAATGATTGATATTCGATTAATATGACAATTTAATTTTATATTGATTATTCTATCGCTATCTAGGAATTCAGTGATCCGTAATTGTCATGAAGGATTAGTACAAGTAGTAAATAGGTTATTTATGAATTTTCATATTTAACTTATGATAAACAAGAAAACTAAATTAAATAGTTGCAGCTATCTCGATTATTTAATTTAGGGTTTAGTCTTTTTCACGGAGCTTATTGCTATCACTAATTTGATATGGAATGCTATCACACTCAGTCAATAGATGATAAGTTTTGGTTTGGATGCTAGGTTTGAACTAATTAAATTAAGAAAATCTAAGACTTATTATAGCTATCCTAATATATTTCAGACTAATTGCTTGAATCGTGAAAATATTCTTTTTAGACCAATGATCAATGTTACAATTAGATAAGATCTTTCCCTTGAATCGAAATTTGGCAATCTTGACTTTCACATATTTAAATTCAGTTGATTTAATTTGTTTTCTCTTTTTTTAGTTAACTAGTTATTTAATCAAAAACCCCCAATTTAATTTTATTGCTTGAAATTAAGAAACTAGTGTTCAGTTCTCTAGGGATTCGACCTGGTTCCACGACTACTACAAAAGTTTGGACAATCGGTATTATTTTGGGGGTTTTGATAACCTGACCAAAATTTAGCGCCGTTGCCAGGAAACTATTTCAAGTTTCTTAATTTCTTTGTGTTTTTATTTTTACAGTTACAGCTAACCTCTTGTCTTTTATGACTCGTGCTTCTCATACAGGTAAATTGCAATATAATCCAGAAATTGAGAAGACAGCGCTTCGTTTGAGAAAATAGACTAAGCAAGAAAGCGGTCATTCACCTTCAGACGTGAAAGTTGAAGTAGATCTAACAATTGGTAAAGCTTCTAATTTTTAAGAAGCGGACGAAAAGATGACAAATCTTAACCCTAGAGCGTTAAGGGAGTTAGCGGCATCGAATTTCAATCAATAACCTTTATGCATTCAATTTTCATATGTTGAGGTAGATTTCGAATTAAAATCTGATTTGATTACTTATTGCCTATTTTTCATGGTCTTGCAGGTAAAGATCTGCATAAACACCTGAAGGAATTTTATGTTGTTTGCTCTAGAATGAAGCCACAAAGAGTGACAGAAGAATAAATTAATCTCAGGGCCTTTCCGTTCTCATTGAAAGATAAGGCAAAAGATTGACTATACTATCTTCCCCCTAACTCAGTCACAACATGGAATGAGATGAAAAGAATATTTCTGAAGAAGTTCTTTCCTACATCAAGAGCAGCGAATATCAGAAAGGAGATATGTGGGATAAGACAAATTACAGGAGAAACATTATATTAATATTGGGAAAGGTTTAAGGAGCTATGTGCCAGCTGTCCACATCATCAAATTCCCGATCAACTTCTGATTCAATACTTTTATGAAGGACTATTGCTAATGGATCGAAGTATAGTGGATGCAACTAGTGGAGGAGCTCTGGTTAAAAAAACATCTGAGGCAGCTAGACAGTTATTATCAATTAAGGTTGAAAATTCTCAACAGTTTGGGGTAAGGATGGATGGAGTTATTAAGCGTGTGAATGAGGTAAGTAACATGCACCTTGAGGATAAAATATCTGATTTAACCTCTTTAGTTCATTAAATGGCTGTAGTTCAATTACAATCGGCAATAGTATGTGAAATATGCTCATTCCCTGGACATCTTACGGATACGTGCCCTACATTGCAATAAGACTCTCTTCAAGAAGCTAACGCAATAAGGGATTTCCTGGTCAACCTCAACAAAAGTATGACCCTTATTTCAATTACTACAATCCAGGATGGAGGGATCATCCAAACTTGAGCTATGGAAGGAGGCCAACAAAGATATCAACCTCACAATTTTAATAAACAACCCCAAGCTCTTACATATGCTCAACCTCAATCTTCAAATTCAGGTATGTTTTTAGATGAAATTATTAAGGCACTTACTAATAATACTAAAAAATTTCAACAGGAAACAAGGGTAAGCCTTCAAAACTTAGGAAATCAGATCACTCAATTAGCCACCTTGGTAAGTAAATTGGAAGCGCAAGCATCGGGGAAATTACCTTCCCAAACGGTGGTGATTCCTAAAGAGAATGTGAGTGCAATGACTTTGAGAAGTGGTAAAGACATTCAATCTGGAACTTCTTTACCAATAGAGGAAGAAAAACACGATGATGGAGAAAAGAAGGAAGAACTTTCAACTCAATAATCAACTATGGTAAAAAATGATTCATCTCCATCAATATCAATTAATGCACGTTTACCTCCTTTTCCTAATAGGTTGGCTAAACCAAAAGATGAAGGATATGAAAGAGAGATGTTAGAAATCTTCAAAAAGGTGGAAATCAATATATACCACTTCTGGTAGCCATCAAGCAAGTTCCGAAATATGCAAAATTCTTAAAAGAGTTGTGCACAAATAAAAGGAAGCTGAAAGATAAGGAGAGAATAATTTTAGGTAAGATTGTATCAGCTGTGATAAATAGGAAATTACCCAAAAAATGCAAAGATCCAGGTATGTTTACACTTCCGTGTGTTATTGGTAATAGAAAAATTGAACGTGCCATGCTAGACTTAAGTGCATCTATTAATGTCATGTCGTACTCAATTTATTGATCTTTAAATCTGAATTCTTTACAAGAAACTAATGTGATTATCTGACTAGCTGATTGTTCATATGTCCACACTATTAGATTTATTGAGGATGGTTTAGTCCAAGTTAATGTTTTGGTATTTCCAATGGATTTTTACATCTTAAAAATGGATGGAGATAGTGTGGAACATTTGGCTTCAATTTTATTAGGTAGGTCGTTTATTAAGATGGTTAAAACGATAATCGATATGCGCAAGGGTACTCTTTTCGTAGAGTTTGATGGAGAAATAGTAAAGTTCAACATTTTTGAAGCAATGAAGTACTGATTTTCAATCCATTTATCATACGGATATTGTGGATTCATTTGTGCAGGATATGTTTAAAGAAGAGAGTGTTGAAGATAAGTTGGAGTGTAAGGCTAAATCAGAAGTGAACTAGCTAATTGATGAAACTTGTGAAGTTGTAGAATCATTGTCAGCAATGCTAATAGATTCAGAAACTTTAAATGATGAACTTACTATAACTCACAAGAAAATCTTACCTTCCTTTTTGCAAGCTCCGAAGAAAGAATTAAAGGTGTTACCTGATCACCTAAAGTATGTCTATTTAGGTGATGGAAAGTCATTACCCACAATTATTTCAAAAAGGTTGACTAAAGAGCAAGAGGAATGGCTAATGGCACTACTTAAGGAGTATAAAACTGCAATTACATAGAAGTTTGGGAAGAACCGACCATGTCGAGCATAACGACGTTAAACAATTGCGTTTTTCGAGAGGCAAACCAAAATATAATAATTTTATTTTATTTCATTTTAGTTCTTTTAGGATGCATTTGTTTGTTTTTTAAACATAGATTATTGAAAAAAAATTCCAAACTACTAAATCTTGTAAGGCGAGATTCCAAAACACTAAATCGTATAAGACGAGACCTCACCTTATACGATTTAGTGTTCTGGATTGATACTTTAACATTAAAAAATAAAAATAAAAAAAATAATTTTTCTTTATTATTTCCATTTTTTACTTTATTTATTTATTTAAATTAAAAAACCTACTCTATTCTTTCTTCTGTGTAAGACACCATCTTTTTCTGCTCCATGCTCTCTTCTAATGCCGCAACATCACACACCCCGCACCAGCTGGAGCACTCACTCACACACACAACCCTCTCCATCTGTTTCCACTCATGCAGTAGTCTTCCACCAGCCCTCTCCATCAAAGCAACCTCACATGCCACTCTCTCACACACACGTAGACAGCCATCCTCACAACCCCACAGCCCTCCACATCCACCATCGCCACACCAGCGATTCTCTGCAGCCTCCCACGTAGCCTCCAATGCACGCAGCATCTGTCTCTGACTTTCACGTAGCCCATCCAATCTCTTCCTCACACGTAGACATCCTTCCAACGCCGCAACCTCCCCAGCAAGCTCTCCTTCCATCTACGCCACAACACACACGCAAACTTCTCCTTCCACCCACCTATCACACACGCTAGAGAACACAACAGTAGCCACTCATGCAGCAACACTGTAGTTCCAATCCTTCACCAACGTACCAACAACAACGCACCCACGCCTCATTTATTTATTTATATTTATTTAAAGTTTTTTAACTGTTTTTAATTACTTTTTTTCTTAGTAATTACTTTTAGTTAATTTTTCTTTTAGTTTAATTTCAATTATTATTCAGTTGTTGTTAACATTTTTTCAAGTAATTTTTGTTTATCTTGTTTATTGTAATAGGGCGTTCTAAGGCTATTACCAAGACTACAGCAGAAGGCAACTCACCGATGAATGCTAAATCTACTGTAGGCTTGTAAACCATTACCACAAAGAAGCGTGCACAGATAATGTTCAAATGCTTACCATTCAGGGAAGTCCTCAATTATTTATTTTCTTTGATTAACTTTAATAAGTGTGAGTATCTTATGCATACATTAGGGACAATGTATGATTTAGGTGTGGGGGAGCGAGTATTTTCATTTTGATAAACTTTGTGATTTGTGCTTGGACTCATGATATGTTGATTCATATATTAATTATTCCTTATAATAGCTTCATAATTTTCTGATTGTTATTCATGAATAGTTCTCAAGTTAGGATGCATTTTCGGTTTAAGATTTAATATATGAGAGAGACAAGCATGATTATTGTTTTCATTAAATTTTTTCAAGTATCTCATTGATTTTGTTGAATGAAAAGTGTGCAAGACTTGATGCAATTTTTGATACCTACATGAGTTTTGAGCCTAAGAGCATTCATCACATATGTGCTTATATATCTTTTTGTTGTGTGTCATCAAACATAGCTTGTCTATGTTAGAACTTGCTTTTGAATAGGTGTTGAGCCCACATTTTTGATGAATTTATGTATAAAGATGATGAGGACATTTAGGATAACCATTTTTTGACCTAAACACACCTATCTCACTTTTTATCCTTAGAAAACCAATTTGAGCCTTAATCTTTCTTTCTTGCAAAATAACCTGTTACAAGCCGGATTAACCCTTTTTTTGTTGATATCCTTAATAATTTTGAACCCTTAAATTGAAGGAATTGTATCGAGTTTATTTACATAAGATTTTAACTATTTTCATGAAAAGTTAAATAGATGATTCAAGTTGCATTGTTTTGATTTTTAATAGAATGGAGGAGAAGAACAAAAAAAACAAAAAACGTCTGCTCTTTGATATTTTTGTTTAAAAAAGAAAAAAAGAGAAAAGAAAAAAAGAAAAGAAAAGGTGATTGAAAGAGATGTTATTTGAGTTTTGATTTAAGTTGATAATTGTGTGGATAAGTTTGTATGATTCCCTTCAATTTATTTAACCAAAAAGTTCCTTTTGTCATACCTTACCTAAGTCACGTTACAACCTTTATTAAGTCCCTTTGATTTATACATTAGGTTCATTTTGTTTAGTGGTGGAGATATGATTCTTAAGCAAGCTTATGGAAATAAATCACTATGTTTTGATCTGAGAGCTTAATGAACCCTAAACACTTTGAGTGTATAGAGTGAAATCCTTATGAGGGTGTCAAGTCTTGTTTATTTGATTTTGATAGAATTGATGAGATGCTATGTTTTAACAATGTGTCCTATGAATGCTTATTCTCGCGATTGTTATTTTATCTTAACTCCTAAATGTGAATTAGCTTTTGGATGTTTTTGAATGACATGAAAGGAGATGAGAGGTTGGTGTGAAGATGATTAATATATTGAATTGATGTATGTTTAAGGACAAGCAAAAGTCCGGTGTGGGGGAATTTGATAAGATCTCATCTTACTATATTATTTAATATTATCTCCTTTGTTTTGTATTTATTTTGGTGCTTAAATGTTAAAATTAATGTTTGTTTTGTTTTACGAGATAAAAAGTAGAGATTGCATCAAATTGGGACTCTGTTGATGATAATGACAATTTTTGGATAAAGTGAAGAGATTGTTGCAGTAGATTACTTGAAGAGTTGGAGTTTGACTGGAAGACTTTACCTTATCCTTATCATAAAGGGGTTTGATTTTGAATTCGTTTTAGATAGACATCTTTACAAGTTAGAGTTATATTAGGATTATATTAGAAAACCCTATAAAAGGGGCGTTTCTCATAACAAAAAAAGATTCTCTTTTCTTACATTTTTTGCAATTCTTAGTCTTTATTGGAGCGAAAGTCATGTGTGGCTAAACTCAATCGTTTTGATTCAAGGAGATTCGAAATTCTAGTTGTAACCTTGTGAGGTTTTATGTTTCAAACTTTTAATCATGTTTTAATTCAAGTATTTCTTATTTTGAGTTCTCATATTTCATTAATAATTGATATTCGATTAATATGATAATTTAATTTAATATTGATTATTCTATTGCTATCCAGGAATTCAGTAATCCGTAATTATCATAAAAGATTGGTACAAGTAGCAAATATGTTATTTATGAATTTTCATATTTAACTTATGATAAACAAGAAAACTAAATTGAATAATTGCAGCTATCTCGATTATTTAATTTAGGGTTTAATCTTTTTCATGGAGCTTATTGTTATCATTTATTTGATATGGAATGCTATCACACCCAGTCAATAGATGATGAGTTTTGATTTGGATGCTGTGTTTGAACCAATTAATTTAGGAAAATTTGAGACTTATTATGACTATCCTAATATGTTTCGAACTAACTGCTTGAATCGTGAAAATAATCTTTTTAGACCAATGATCAATGTTACAATTAGATGAGATCTTTCCTTTGAATCAAAATTTGGTAATCTTGACTTTCTCATATTTAAATTTAGTTGATTTAATTTGTTTTCGTCTTATTTGTACTTAATCAGTTATTTAATTAAAAACCCTCCCATTTAATTTTATTGCTTGAAATTAGGAAACTAGTGTTCAGTTCTTTAGGGATTAGACCTGGTTTCATGATTACTACAAAAGTTTAAAGAATCGGTATTATTTTGGGGGCTTCGACAACCTGACCACTATTACTTCTTGGTCACTAATACTTTTTCGTCACAAGTATGAAAGTTATATGTTACAATAATATTTTCAATAAATAAAGGTTATATGTTACAATAAATTTATCACTAATATATTCGTGTTTGTCACAAATAATATTATTAAATTTAACAATTTAATTGCTTAATCGATAAAAAATTTTGCATTGGCGGCCATAAAATAGAAGTTGTCACAAATTATACAGATTTTTAGTGTCAAAATACTGTCACACAAGCAAATAAAAATTATTAGTATATATAAAAATACATAAAAATCACCAAAATGTATAACATTCTAATTTCCAATAAATAAAACTGTAAAATTTAATATCTAAGACAATTATATTTATTACAATTATCTCAAACTACTACGTACTAATTTAAGCTAAAACTCTCCAATATAAGCATTGTTAATCATTGCAGCAAAATTCATGGTTTGCAAGGTCAGCTGCCAATTTGACTGCATGCTCTTACAAAGAGGATTTATCTTGGTTCAAATGTCAAGTTTGATCACCAATAATACAAACAAACAACAAAAGTAGAAATTTTCCAAACAATTCATTCTAGTCTATTTCAAAGGTCTTTTATCCTCAACATACTTCACAAGCCAAATATATTACTAACAATGATCGATTTAGGACTTGTTTAGCACTTGGAAGTTGTTGAACACCTTGTAGTATTTTGAATGTAGAATCTCCACTGGTGACTGCAGCTGAGTGGAAAGGTGGGATCCCTTGTCAATAGAACCACTTTCCATGCCTTCAGCCAAGGTGGAGGCAAGCTGTTCCAGTGGCCTCAAGCATACAACAATCACCCTTTTATAAGTCTCACCAATTTCTTCAAAAAACACAGCTTGTCTCCAAGTATCAACATTATTCTCACAAACCATACAAAGATCAAGATATGCAAGATACTGTGGTAGAGTACCAGGGGGACTCTTTATTGGTTTATGCCCTATAACCAATCACTTTGGTTGTAGTTTAGTGACAAATTATTTAAAGGCATTATTTATCTTATACATGTTTAGATGTATATGATAAAGTCCAT
>JANQAP020000117.1:183322-193907 GCA_026874005.2 Erythroxylum coriaceum
TCTTACCGATTTATATTACTTGTCGACGGGGTGCACTTGCCTCTAATTGGTCTCGATAGAATTTAATTTATATTGTTTTGTTTAGATCGCAACATCACCATGCAGGAATGCAATCTTCACATCTAATTGCTCCAGATTCAAATCTTCTTCCGGCACAATCCCAAGTAAAGTCTGAATAGTGGTCAGTTTAACCACTGGCGAGAAAATATCGTTGCAATCAACACCTTCCTTCTGTTGAAATCCTTTCATGACCAGCCTATCCTTGTACCGTCTATTGCCATTCGGTTTTTCTTTTATGCGGCAGACCCATTTGTTGTGCAAGGCTTTTTTCCCCTTCGGTAATTTCACCAACTTCTATGTTTGATTTGATGAAAGTGAACTCATCTCATCTTTTATCGCTGACTCCCACTTGATTGATTCATCTAGTTGCATTGTTTCATCATAACTCTCTAGTTCACCATCGTCAGTCAACAAAATATGGTGCAGTGCATGTCAGCTATGTGGAGGAGAAGATATGTACCTATCCAGTGCTCTTCTATTATCACGAGAAGATCTTCTCAACATTGGAGTCTGAACATCAGTTTGAGGAGTCACACCCTCTTCTACTGATTCTTCTTTGTTGTCATCTTCTCCTTCTTCTTCATTGTCGCTATCCTGTATCTCGTTTATTGGCATATCACCCAATGAAATTATTTTCTCTCTCTTCTCAGTGCTCGTGTTGTCTTCTACACCCTGGCTATCGTTATACATCACTTGTTCATTAAAAATGATGTCTTTAGTTCTAATAATCTTCCAGATTTGATTATCCCAGAAACGATAACCAAACTCAGCATTTCTATAGCCAATGAAGAAACATTTCTTTGATCTCAGATCAAGCTTGCTTCTATTGACAGAATCATCGTAGACATAGGTAACACAACCAAACACTTTCAGAATTGAAAGGTTTACCTTTTTGTCACTCCAAAACTCTTCCGGTAATTTGAAATTTAGCGGTGTAGATGGACTCCGGTTGATTAAGAATGCAGCAGTGTTAACTGCCTCAGCCCAGAACATCTTTAGGAATCCACAATGGAGTCTCATACTCCTTGCATGTTCATTCAATGTTTTGTTCATCCTCTCAGCTATACCATTCTGTTGAGGTTTGCTAGGGATGGTTTTCTCTATCTTGATCCTATTATTTGCATAGTACTTATTGAAATCTTTTTCTACATATTCTCCGCCATTATCAGATCTCAGACACTTCACCTTTAGCTGTGTTTCGTTCTCCACCATGATTCTCCACTTCTTGAAAGCACTAAATACCTCAGATTTATTTTTGATAAAATAAACCCATACCTTTTTGCTCGAATCATCAATAAAGGTCACATAGTATCTTGACCCTCCAAGTGATGCAACGGGAGCAGGACCCCACACATTAGTGTGAACTAACTTCAACTTATGCTTTCTTAATTCTCTGCCACTAGTAGCAAAGCTAACCTTTTTCTGTTTCCCAAAAATGTAGTTTTCATATAGCTCATGCTCAATTGACTTCAAATTTGGCAGATGTCCCTTTGACAGAAGTATCTTCATTCCCTTCTCACTCATATGTCCAAGTCTGTAATACCACAAACTTGAACTATCATTACGACTAGTGACAACAGCAACACCTCTATTATCAATAGTCATTCCACGAGCAACAACCATGACTCCTTTAGTCAACTTCTAGTAGGATTTATTAAAAATCACATCATAATCTCATAAATCACATAGTTGGTTGACTGAGATCAAGTTTCGTCTCAGCTTCGGTACATGCCTCACTTGTCGAATCTTCCAGATGGTTCCATTTTCATTTTTCAAACGAATATCTCCCATACCGACTATCTCCAAAGGTGTTTCATAAGCCAGATACACTTTTTCGTAGTCACCAGCTACGTAATTTTCAATTACATGGCGTTGTGATGTTGTATGAAATAAAGCTCCCGAATCCATCACCCAAGTGTCCACAAAATTATCAACGGACAATATGAGAGCATCTCGTACCTTATCAGTCGCAGCATTTGAAGCATCGCCTCTATTTTGCTCTCTTTTAGGTGCTATGCAATTCTTCTTTAAGTGGCCTTATTTTCCACAGTTCCAACACTCTAATTTTCTGCCTCTCAATCTGCTTCTTCCATTTCTCGATCAACCTCTTCCGCTTTGTTAGAATTTCTATCACCAGGTCTACCCCTTTCAAGATTTAGGGTAGAACTCGTACCTTCACTGGAATCCATTCTTTCGATTTCCTTTGCAAGAATATTATCTTTGGTTTCTTTGTACTTCAGCTTTTGGCTTCCTATAGAATTGCTAACAGTTGAACGAAAGTGATCCCAACTGTTTAGTAAAGAGGCAAGCAAAATAAGTGCTTGAATCTCATCTTCAAAAGTAATCTTTTCCGATTCCAATTGATTCAATATTGTGTTGAAAACGTTCAGATGTGCAGCCACCGAAGCTCCTTTGACCATTTTCAAATTGAACAACCTTTTCATAAGATACACATTGTTTTTGGCAGAGGGTCTCTCGTACGAAACACCTTTATCAAGTCAGCTGTGGTTTCTGCCTTTGCCATACTATGTGCTACATTCTTTGAGAGTGTTAGTCGGATCACTCCCAGCACCTGTCTATCCAGCAACTTCCATTCATCATCAGTCATTTTATCAGACTTTGATCCTGTCAAGGGTTGATGCAGTTTTTACCATAGAGATAATCATGAATATTCATTTTCCAATAAGCAAAATCATCTCCATCGAATTTGCTAATCGTCGGCCTGTTAATTCCTTCTTCTCCGAACATTATTCTCGTTGACAGTTAGAACCTCTGCTCTGATACCAGTTGTTATAGTTTAAACTGTATAAACAATGTGGAAATATAATCCCAATACCGCAAGAAATAATAGAGAACTGGCACTATTAAAGCAAATTCGTAACTAAATGAGACACAAAGATTTATAGTGGTTCACTCTCAATACAAGAGCTATATTCACTCTCTGAACTGTTGCTGGAGTTGCTATGAAAATTGGAGATTACAATATTTAATCTTACACTCTTGCAAAACTAGCTACCCAGTGTATTACCAATTGTAATCACTCTGTAATTTTTTCTCTTAATTTTTAACCCTCTTAATTGTTCACGAACTGAACAATTATTACAGAGCAAATAATTAAAATTGCTCTCTGCACTTTCATCTTAATGTAACTAAGTGCATACATCTCTTTATATAGAGAAATCACAAGAGAAAATTTGTAGCTTGCAATGATCGTATCTTCATTTGTCAAAGATATTGACAAACTCTCACCTACTCACCTTTTCCTTTTCAAGAATTGTTGGCCATCGAAAGGAGATACAAATCTTCTCTGTACTTAACTTTTATCTTTCAACCTTTTCTTCTCTTTGTTATATAACAATGTATGCACATGTAATATTTTCTTATCAATATTTCCTGGGCATGTTGCTGCTTCTTTCAATCATGAGGACCCACTTAACAAGACAAGGGTTTCGACAATGATGTAGCGGAGAGCACAGCGAAGAAGAGGAGCAGAGATAGTTCGAAACTTAAGAAAGTGAAAAGGGATACAAAAAAAGAGCAAAGAAGTTTACTTCACCGTTGCTGAGAGAGGCATTTGTAGCAAAAGATAAAAAAGTGAAGGTCTTGATGGATTTTGGCCCTTTTCAAATGAATACTTTGGAAATCTAGCATATTGGTGTAGCTGAAGCTAAAGTACTCAAATTTGAGGGGGAAGTTTTCAAGAACAAAGATGGGGTTTTGGGGGATTTTAATGATTCCAACTCTTACAAGTCTCAACAGTCAACACTCAAGTCTTGTTGAAGAAGCGGGAAATGCCCCTAAGTTAGTCTTAGGATTGGGCAAGAAAGCCCAAAATGATGTTTTTTATAGGCTTCACAATGGATTAGGTCAGGACCGGAGTTTCTACTCTAAAATTGGCATGAAAATAATTAATCAGATTTAAGTTTGATCAAAATTTTGATATGATTTGAAGTTTTTAATTCGAGCTTGATTTCAAATTTGATTAAATTTATATAGTCTAAAGTCTGATCAAGTTAAGGTTAAATTTACTTATTTTTATATAAATTTTGAAAATGATATCATTCATTCTCACTTGGACTTGCTTCAACGAAGCCTCTGTAAATAAAAGTCAATCGTCTCTGCAAATAACAATTAGGAGAGTCTCGGGCCATGCCATTTCGAAACAATTGAATAGATTTCCATCTCCCTTCTTCTGTATCTCAGTCACAGCATAAGACTTTCTGTATAAAGTTTCGTTTAAATACACACTGAAGAATTAACCTTCAAAGCTGGGTGATTTTGTGGCTTTCTTCTAGCCATTTGTCGTGCTTAACATATTTGGACAGTGAATGACAACCCTCTCTCTGAAAGCAGTGGAAGAACCTATGATTAGCTTTTCAGGAAATTTCCAAACGAATAATTTCAACGAAATCTTTCAATTTCTTATTTTACTATGTTCACTCCTCTAGTAGATATTGATGGTATTCACGAACCTATTTTCGTATTTCATTTGATATATTTGAACTTTAAATTAGCTAATAGCTCAATGCTAAAAAATAAAAAAATGAATCCAAAACCTAATTAACTTGAATTAAATATATTAATAGGTTAATAGTTTTGCTTAATATTTTGGAACAATATTTTCATTATATTTATTTATTTATTTTGAATTTTATTTTGATGAAATTTCAAAGTTATATTTAGCATATATCTATTGATATGTAAAATATTACTTTTGGATTATCAATATATGCGGTTTGAATATTTTATAAGAAAATATTTAAATTTGTTTGCAAATAATAATATTAAAAAAAACATTGTGACAAGTAATTTTTAACCCCTAAAATTTGTACAATAATAACAAAACTAATCATTAGAGTGGTTAATTTTAATAAGTTATTATAGCAAGAAATAATTATCATTAATTTGTTACATTTATATTGACAATAACCTTTGTAACAAAAAATTGATGATCATTGACAACAAAATTTCTTGTCACAAAAATTAAAAATAATAATGAACATAGTGATGGTTATGTTTTTGTGACAATATTAAGTAGACACTAACTAATTGAATTTTTATTGAAAAAAGTTTTCCTTATAAAAAGTAAAATATCGTGTGATGATAAATTATTTCATCACAGTAAGAGAAAAATATTAGTGACCAAATAATATATTGTTACAACAAATAGAAAATATTAGTGACTAACATATGTTTTGTCACAATTACAATTCATTCCTGCCAAAATTACTTTGACATCAAATTGCATATGCTTTTAGTGACGAAACTTAGTGAAAAAAGAAAATTTGACACTATTAATATATTAATAGTGACAATTTAATTGTAAAAAATACTAAATTGCCACAATTACTATTGTATTTGTGACAAAAAAAATCATCACAGTTAATCCAAACAATAGTACCAATCAATTATTTTGCACAAAAAACCTCATATCTGTGACGAAATGATAGTTAGTCACAAAAAAGTTGTCATTAAATGTCTTAATTCCGAAGATTTTAAGAAAGTCAAAAGATCATCTTAATACACATTTTGACTTGATTACAATGGGAATTAGAAAAGATTTACACCTTATCAAAGTAAATGACTCTCATATGTCACTAGCTTGGGCTTGCTTTTACATGACCCCAATAGAGAAGGAAAACTTCTATTTAGTTTTAAAGAATTTGAAACTACCGCAAGATTGCACATCAAATATTGCATATTGTGTTGATGTTAGTAAGAGAAAAATTATTAGGATACAAAATTCATAATGCTATTATTATGCAAAACTTACTCCAATTTATTATTAAGAAAACACTTTAAAAAAACAACTACAATTGTCTCTAGATTCTTTTTTCCAAAAGGTTATGTAGTAAAGTCATTAAGCCATGGGATCTTGAGCATCTAGGAAAAGAAATTGAGGAAGTATTATGTTAACTTTAAACAATCTTTCTACCTTGCTTCATTGATATTATGGTCCACTTACCTATTAGCTTACTAAAACAAATCAAAATTGTTGGACTATAGTGCATTATCACTTTGTTTACTTTGTTAAGAGTCATTTGGGTAGGTTGAAAAGATTTATTCATAATAAAAGCTAGCTGAAAGGGTCTATAGTGGAATGATGCCTAGTTGAAGAGTGTACAAATTTTTGTTGCATTTATATGCATTTTGAGGTGGGAAAAATATAATAGATACATAGAAGATAATGACAACACAAATCTTGTTGAAGTATCATCTTCATTTTTTCAAAAGTTGGGCATCATGTTGGGCAGGGGAAAGGCAAAGCAGTTAATTTAGACTTAAATACATTACATCAAACTCATCAATATATTCTATTTAATTCAAATGACAACAAGGTGGAGAAGTACATTAGGTACAAATACAATATTTATCCATTTCAAGATCAATTTATTATTCCTACCATAATAATTAAACTATGTTATTCCTTTTTAAGGGCATCACAATTTGAAAAAGATAAGCGACAAAGAAGTTGATGGGCAAAGGCATTAGATCAATGCAATGAGTTTCTCCATTAGTTTCAAGAAAAGGAAATATCTTGAAGAGGTACATATTTTTCATTTGTTTTTATTATTGATGAAAATTGATGAATCATGTTGTTTAACTTTATTTGTGCATTTTTATGGCGAGAGATTTAGACTATTATGGCTAGAGATTTGGACTATTATGGAAGAATTTATATGTTTTAAAGGTAAAAGGCACGAATTGTCCCCTAATATTTTTTTAAAAGTCTAAGTTAGTCTCTACCGTTATCTATAGTATTACATTCTACCTTAACATTTTCAAAATATACCAATAGAACCCTAAATCCTAAATGAGTTATGTTTTTAATAGCTTTTAGTATGTAAGTCATAAATTTAGCCTATGTCATATCACAATTAGGCAATTTGAACCTATCATGTATTGATGTAATCTTAAATGTGATTTCTTTAGATAACTGCTAAGGGGTCGTTTGGTTCTACTTCTATTTTTCTGTTATAGCTTTCAGTTTTCGCTTTTAGTTTTTTGTTTATGTTTTTCTTTCAAATAAAAAAAACTTATTTGGTTGTTAATGTTAATATAGTTATACTTTTATCACTAATAATAATTATATATTAGATAAAATTTAAAGATAAATTATTTTTAATAAAATAAATTTATTAATTTCTTATTTAATATTTATTTTAATATTATGTTATTTTAATAAATAAATAGTTTAAAATTTTATTTAAAAATTAATATTTATTTGAAATATATTTTAATTATTAAATCAAATTTTATTTTAATATTTATATATTTTAAATTTAATTATAATTATTAATAATTATTAAATTTTAATTACCTATAATTTAATTATAAAAATTAAATAAAATTAAATTATTCATAATTTTAATTGATAATTAAAATGTTGAATTAAATTATTCATAATTTTTATTAAAAGTAAAAAATTAAATAATATATTAAATGATAGTATTATGGAAAAAACAGAAACAGGAAACAAAAATCACTTTTTATGATTTTCATAATTTTTAAAAACTGGAAGAAACCAAAACTAAAAACAGAAACTAAAAGTCAAACAAACAGATTTTTTTTCTAAATTTGAAAACAAAAACAGAAAACCAAAAATAAAAATGGAAACAAATGCCCCCTAAATATGTGATTTTTACCTTAATGTTTCATAAAAAGGTTTAAATAAGTCCCTACAATTATCTCTATTACCATTTTAAAGGTGTAACAAGTACTATTTTAATAACGTTAGGGTCCAATGAATACTATTTTAATAACGCTAGAATGCAAAGTGATACTAAAGATAACAGTAGGGGCTTACTTAGACTACATGTGATCTGACATCCATACTCCTAAGATCATCAAAATCTTCATATGTTGAATTTGTATCTATATCTTGTATGTTATACACTGGGACTTCTTCCACGCCACCATAAATAGCCTTATTTACAACCTTTTTACCATATTTCTCATTAAATATATCATTAGAATTAGATGAACTAGAATCATCAAAGTCACTGACTTCTCTTTCCTCACCCTCATTTGTTCAATCATCAAAGTTTAACTTCTCCTTCCTCACCTTCAGTTGTTTCAGGTTGTTTTTCTTCTCTAAAAGTAAGTTAATCAATCTCAACAACCTCACAATCAACTTATTCACCATCTTCTAAACACTATTTCTTATCTCTCAATAAGGGATACCCAACCGATATGGATGCATTGGGAGAAGAACCTACAAGGTAGATAATAGCTACTTGCAAAGAGGAGTGTTTTATTAGGAGTCTATTAGAGGAGTGTTTTATTTTTAGTAGGAGTATTATGTCCCTATTATTTCTACACTAGTTTCTGTTATAGTTATGTTAATAAAAACATCTTGAATATGAATCTTTCTAGGAGTCCTAGTTTAGGTGGAACTTTTGTGTTTCTTTGCCTATATAAGGCTATTACGTTATGTAATAAAGTAAGCAACAAGTTATCATAAAAATTAGCTAAGAAGTAGAATAATTTAGTCCAATCTCAGCAAGCCTTTTCCTTGACAAATGCTACCAGTTTTCATCATCAAAAAAAGATTCTGCGAGGAAGGAACCAACGTAAATAAGAAAAAAGATATTGATTTTCTTGAGAATTGTTCTTGGACTCCATCTTAAGCACGGACACACAACAACAACACTATAAAAAACCTTTATAATCTCATAGCCTTTTTTTCAATAACATTAATCATGACGATAATATCAACCTTACTTCTTAATGATATCCTCAAAAGACTCTTGATAAAATTTATAACTAAAAACTCCAACCTCTCTGTAGCTCAAGTCCCTTGTTGTGTATATAAATTGCAAGATGGTCAAATGATATGGCTTTACTCCAAGATTATAAATTTCTCCTCCTTTATAGTGCATGGTTGGGCTAATATGAAAGTCCCATATGCTAAAATTGAAACACAATCCTAGGGCTGCGGCGTAAGAAAGACAACTAAGCAAATAAAAATAAAATTTGAAGTATGTAGCTAAACCATGTTCTTTAATTTTAGGAAACATAACATATATACTTTTCATAATTTTTTCAACTCTAGCTCTTTCTGGATTCATTTTTGAAAGGTTCGACTTTACACCTTTACTCGTATACTTTAATATTATGAAATAATGAAAAAACCTACATACACAAATATATTTTGTGAAGCTTGAAATTAATGAAAGAGAAATCATGTCAGATCAAGAAAGAGACACGAGAGACTTGTAGTTTGATGAATGCAGGTCCTGAACAAGAGATTACTACAGCTATGTAAATGAATTGGTTCTATGGTAAGCATCTAAATGAAAGAAAGCTTTATGTTTTACAAAATGTTGGTCTAATTGTATCTTTATATAACTATTTTTCCGAGCTAATTACTTTAAGGAAACAACAAATAATTTTATTACCCAACAATTGATAATTAATTTTAAAGTTACTTCTCAGTAAGTTCATTAATGAAAGCATAATAAAAAATGCGTAATTGCAACTTAATTATGATAAACTATACCCTCCTCAACATGTAATATATATAAGACAAATGTTGTACACATGGCGAAACAGAACTTTATTGATTTCTTAGTCAACAACACACTATTAACATTGGTTAACCGATGATCACAATATAGTAATCCATAAGTACGTTAGGACTGAGACATGTTAAAGTCACCCTGAAGCTTCTTTATGCATTATAGCTCCTTCTGATTCATCACTTGCTTCATAAATTGATTAAGCAAAAGTAGAATTGGAATCCATCATAGTCACAACATAAAAGAAACAAGTAACAAGGTGGTACAACAAAAGCAGCATACTAGATGAAATGTTGTTGGTCTCTTTTTTTTTTTTTTTTCCGATACAACAATGAGCCACTGTAATTTCTATTTGACTGACCTTTTTGCTGTTGAAAATCCCTAAAGATTTAGGAAGATATGATGAGTAATTGATTACAATGGACCACTGTAATTTCTACCTCGTATGAGTGTTTGTACAAACAAGCAACCAAAGGAAAAATTAAGCAAATCATGTACCTAGAACCTGTTTTCATCTTCTCTGCCACCGTCTGCATCTCTGCTACTGCCATCTTCTCTGCCACAATCTCTTAATTATTCTCCTGATATTTTTCAGGTTTGTGGTTTAACATGAACAGGACGTGATTAGGGGGAATTAGTTTACAAGGTGTGTAGGTATCTATTGTTAATACCTTATTCAAAACCGAAATTTTGTTCAAGGATGACTAATTTTCATGCCGCTTTCAACAGTTGATATCGTATCTTTCTAAGTAAGAAAATTATATCATCCACTACTCAACTCAATTAAACTGCTCAGTTTAATTCTAATTTGAAAAGATATATCGACCAATATTATTATGGACCGGACTTAAATAAAAAATCAACCAAGGCTAAATTTTGGTGACCATTTTTACCAGTTAATGAACCCAACTTGCTATTTAGTCCAAAAACTTTTCTAAATCAGCTTAACCGCCTTCATTCAACTGGGCCAATTTGATCAGCTTGGTTGAGTTTGGATTTAGATT
>JANQAP020000117.1:200869-212280 GCA_026874005.2 Erythroxylum coriaceum
ATGGCTTGACGGTGGAGATGACAAATTGAGCCCAGAACCATTGAGCAGCTTCTTTGAATGGGAGGTAGATGCACTTTTTATTGGCGGAGGTGGTCTCTCAAGCTCAAAATCTGTGTTGGGAAGGTTTCTCCATGAAGCAAAATCACTGGCTTCAGGTGGGATGGTAAAGTTTAAATTTTTGCCAGTAAGTTCCTTCCATCTTTTCTTCTCATCCTCATCAAGACCCATAAGATTAGGTGATGGAACAACCTCAACACCATGCACACACTGGGGATTGGAAAGCCCCCTATAATGCTTCCGCTGCATTCTGTGAGATCGAACAAAACCCTTGTCAACACTGAACGGGAAGGGACGCTCTCCTTGACGAGAATGTCCGTTCATGTAACTCCTCAGTTGCATCTTACCCAAAGCATTCTCAGGCCTCTCCCTGAAAACCCACATGTACATATTCTCCATGTCATGTTGAACCATAAAAATGTCCAGCTTGAGATCAGACTTATTGAACCCAGAAACTCCCTTGTTATCCCGCACAATTTTTGCCTTCGATTTGTCATTCAATGCAGGTTTAAAATAAAAACTAAAGAAAAACCAAGCACCCCAAATGCTATCCACCCGTTTGGCACACTTCCTCCCAACCTTTGGGATGCTAAGAAGAGTCTCAGTCTCATAAACCTGTGGACCAAGTCCAACCTCTAATATGTCGCAGGGGTCCAAGTTCCATGACTGTGGAGGAGGACTACACTCAGCTGAAAGAGGTAAGTTAATATCAGGCGGTTGAGGAAGTATAACCTGACAGTTCATCTCCAAATGCAATTCGTCGTGAGAGGAGGCACCGGAATCCATTGATAAGAGAGTGGATGGGTGATGATTCTCCATTGACAATGCTGTTAGAAGAGGATCTCCCATGCTTCAGCTCATTTCCTTGATGTTTTTTGTCGCTGGTGGGTGGTAGAATGAATCCATTTTCGTATCCAAAGAACAGAATTCAAGAAAACAATAACTTTATAAACACCTTCATCAACATCTCAATCCCCACAATACCTCCCCCCTCTATCAAAACCCTAAATTTATCAATCACACAGCTTAATCCCCATACACCCACATCAAAAATTAACAAAATAAACAAGCAAAAGATAATATATCCATCCCCAGCTATAATTTCACTTATCCACTACTTTCACTGAAAAGAAAAAACAACAGATAAAAGCAAGATGCATTCTTTTACTCTTTCTTTTTGCTTTTGCTCGTATATAGTATGAAGAGGTATAGACTAAAATTAGAGTAAAAGAAAAAGAAAGGAGATTACTTCAATCTCTAAATCCAAAACGCTAAAGAAACACTATATCTAACCCTAACCCAAGAATCTCCCGAAACCCACCAAACACAGGTGGAAAAAACTGAATCAAAACCATCAAATCCATGGAATACTTAAACACCCTTTTCCAAGTCCTTTCTTAAAATTTCTCAAAACACCCCACCTAAAGCAGCCCTACCCATAAAACCAAAAATACAAGAAGCTAAACTAAAACCTTTATCAGACACAAAGATAATACCTTTCAATGAAGCAAGAGGAGTATGAGCAAGATGAAGCATCAGAAGCGACGATGCAGCTCATTCCCACCATATCACCACCAACTACCATTGTTCTCACTTTCCCTTTTCACTCCTTCAAAATTTCCGTCAAAACAAACACATGGAAAACGAAAGCGTGTGTGTATGTATATACATACATACATAGATATCACCACTTGTTCTGTGTATGTATGTCGTGTTTTGTCTTTGTGTTGTGTTTTTGTGTGCGAGAGAGTGCGACTAGAAGAAGAAATCAGTAAGTGTAGAGACGCGTCTCATTTTGTAGAAGTTGCCGTTAGTTAACGTCAACGCGTCAACAGTGCATTTTTTTCTATTCCTTTTTTAGATTCTTTAATTTAATAATTTTTCGTATTTTCAAAATTAAACTGAAAATTAAAACAAAAGATATAACGATTAAAAGTTTCGACATTACAGTGTAATAAAATCAGTTAAATATTAAATATTTTTTTAAAATATGAGTGAAATAAATTAAAATTTTAAAATTTAATTAAAAATAAACTATTAAATAAAAATTAATTGATTTATTTTGACATATAAAAATTAATTAATTTGCGACTGATTAATTAATAAATTGGTTAGTTTTTAATAATAAAAGTTATTAAATAAACCAAAAATTTTAAAATCAAATTGAAAAGTTAATCGGTCCAAAATTTTCACGATAAAATCGATTAAATTGTTAAACGATCGATAATTATTAGTTATTACTTTTTATTTTTTTGGGTAGAGTTGGGAGGGTAATTAAGTAATTGAGTACAATATTTGGACTTTTATTATCTAAAAAGCCCCTTATATATGTATATCATAAATTAAAGGAAGAAAATGTCATTCTATCAAATTTATTAAAATTTTATTATATTAAAAATCTCATATTTTTTTCATATTTGCATAATTGATTTAACTGTTAAGTTTTTTTCCATCGCTCACTTGATAACTTTAGTACATGTATATAATTATAAATAACTAAAAATTAGTTAGTCATATAAGTAATATGTATAAAAATTATTAATATATTATAAATAAAATAAAAAATTAATTAATATAATATTCAATTGAAAAATATATTATTAGTAATTATAAATATAACGCTTTTTATTTTTAGTAAAATAAATTAATATTATTTGTCAAATATTATTATATTTTAATATAAATAATAAACAATAAATCAATATGTTTGACACATATCATCTTTAAGGTTTACTAATTCTCAATCATTTTTCTGTAGTATAGTAAAATAATGTTACGTTAATAAAAGTTAACGACAAAATTTAATAAATAAACTAATCTTGAAATCTTCACTAAATATAATTTTTTTACCATAAAATAAAATACAACTTTTCTTTCTATAAAATGGTAAAATTAGAATGATTGAAATCTCATGATTCTTTATTTCATAAATTTTTTCTTTTCGATCACTATAAATATCTAAGGCTTAGTTAAGAATATCTTATGTATTAACATAATGTTGCTTTTTCACCTTCTTAAGACAACACACATACATTTATTTATTGAATCATTAAGATTATTTACCTATCTAAACCTTAATAAATTGAATGTGTGAGATTTGATAAATTAGAAGGTTAAAACTCTTACCTCCATTATCATTAAGTCATATGGTTATACTTTTGATATTCAACATTCTTTAGCAATTAAAGTATGTAAGAAAATTTTTTCACTTGGCTTTTCAAATATTATCTTTTAACCAATTAAACAACAACAACAACATTATGCTAAAATGTGATGTTTGGGAAAGTCTAATGGTACTCAGTCTTACTCTTACTAAGTAAAAAGACTGTTTTCGATAAATCTACATATACTGCAAAATGATAATAATTTAAAATATAAATAAATAAGTATAAATAAAAATATAAAAATATGTAATGCAATACATAATACGGAACATCTTTCAACCAACTCATTGTTAACAATAAACATAGTTTGTGCTGTTAAGATGGCTACAACCTAAAGGAATTATATCGACAAAGAAAGTAGATAGAAAACAACACCAAATAATACCTAATGGAAGCGAGAATTTTAAATGTAAGTACAAAGTAAAAGGGACACAGAAACTTACGAGGAAAACCTAAACATGGGAAAAACCTCGGGTGGCAAGCCAGAAAAATTCTTTACTATAAAGAAGGAGTACAAAAGCTTTTTTACAAATAAGGTGGCTAAATACTTGTATTACTAGCCTCCACCAAGTAGTAACTTATATTCTAAAAGTCACCACTAGACTCCTTATATAGGAGTTAAAGACAAAAGACTTATGTTATCTAGCCAGTATGGGACAAGGACCATATATATAAAAGACCAAAGACTTAAGTCCTATTTCCATAAACAATTTGGGATGAAGGTTAACATACAAAATTTAGGCAAACATAACAATCTCCACCTTGTATCAATTTTGTTGAAAACAAACAATTCTCCTCTTTGAAACGAAATTGAGCAGACTGAATTGTAACCTCCTTATTCAAACTTCATGGTCGCCTCCAAATTGAAAGATACTCAAGAAACAAGATTAACCAATTCTAATCTAGAAAGAGTCTTTGTCATCATATAGGCAGCATTATCTAGCGTACTAACTTTCACAACCATAATATCACCTTTTGCAATGACTTCTCGAACAAAGTGATATTTGACATCAATGTGTTTAGTACGCTCGTGGAACATGTTATCTTTTTTCAAGAAAATAGCACTCTGGTTATCACAATATATCTACAATCTATGATCATCTTGAGTAAGCTTTGCATAGATACTTCTCAGCCAAATTGCTTCCTTCATTGCTTCAGTGATTGCCATATATTCAGCTTCTGTAGTTAAAAGAGCTACTGTAGCTTGCAAACAAGCTTTCCAACTTATAACAGAACCACCAAAAGTAAAAATGTATCCAGATGTGGATCGTCGAGTGTCAACATCACCTGTAAAATTTGAATCCACATATCCAACCAATCTAGCTATAGAATTTCTAAACTTGTCTTACTTTTGAGATACTTTAATATCCACTTCACTGCCTGCTAATGCTCCTTCCTTGGATTAGCCATGTAACGGCTCACCATGCTAACGACATGTGCTAAGTCGGGGCGTATGCAAACCATCACGTACATAATGCTCCCAACATCACTAGCATATGGTGTCTTCTCCATTTTCTCAATTTCTTTATCTGAGGTTAGACATTGTCGTGACGACAACTTGAAGTGTGCAGCAAGAGGTGTAGTAACTGGTTTGGCTTTGCATATACTAAACCTCTCAAGAACTTTGTGTACATAACTCTCCTGAGAAAGATAAAGCTTCTTAGCCTTACAATCACACCTAATCTCCATACCTAAGATGCGTTTTGCTACACCTAAATCCTTTATTTCAAATTCTGCCATTAATTGTGTCTTAATCTTGGCAATTTCTGACTTGCTCCTAACTGGATGAGCATGTCATCCATATAAAGCAGTAAATAGATGAAGGAAGCACCGCCGAATGATCTCATGTAAACACAAGAGTCATAATTGCTTCTCCTGAAACCAAGATTTAAAATAAATGTATGAAAACGTTTATACCACTGTCGAGGCGATTGCATGAGACTTTACAACGACTTCTGGAATTTACAAATATGGTCCTCCTTGCCCTCAACCTAAAAACCTTCGAGTTGCAATATGTAAATTTATTCTTCTAAATCACCATATAGGAATGCTGTTTTAACGTCTAGTTGCCCAATTCAAGGTCATTAGATGAAACAAGACCAAGAAACAACCGAATGGAACTATGTTTCACAACAGGTGAATAAATGTCATTAAAGTCAACTCCTAGTACCTGACTAAATCCTTTAGCAACAATTTTAGCTTTATACCTCGGTTCTTCAATTTTAGGAATTCCATCTTTTTTCTTGAACACCCATTTACACTTAATTGCTCTTTTACCTTTTGGTAATTTTGCTAGAATCTAAGTGTCATTCTTTTGAAGTGATTCCATTTCTTCCTGCATAGCCACAACCCATTTATTAGAATTTGGACAGGTAGTTGCATCCTTATAACTAGCAGGCTCAAAACAACTCTCTTTCTCCTCAGCAGCTAAAAAAGCAAACCCAACAAAATCTGCTTCCTTAATCAACCTCTGTCGAGGTACACCTTGATAATCTCCCTGAATTCTTCAAGATGTAGTTTAACAGACTTATCTTTTAGTAATTTATGCGAGTACAACCTGGATTTAGTGTATAAGTGATTTGTTAGACACTTTGTCATGAGAAGTGATTCAAGCTTCAACCATAAACCAGTAGCGGCTGAACCAAACATTTTTTCCACCCCAAGTAGTGCCTCATCCAAATTAAGACTAATAAGGATTGCTTTCATCTTGATTTGCCACAAAGAAAACTTTGTGCTATATGTGAGTGATGGAATATCTAACTTTGTCGATGTTGAAGCCATCATTGCTTTGATACCTATTTGTTAAGATGACTACAACCTAAAAGAATTATATCGACAAAACAAGCAGATAGAAAACAACACCAAATAACACCCAACGGAAGCGAGAATTTTAAATGCAAGTATAAAGTAAAAGGGACACAGAAACTTATGAGGAAAACCTCAACACGGGGAAAATCTCAGGCGGCAAGCCAGAAAATTCTTCACTATAAAAAAGAAGTACAAACGCTCTTTTACAATAAGGTGGCTAAACACTTGTCTTACTAGCCTCCACCAAGTAGTAACTTATATTCTAAAAGCCACCACTATTCTCCTTATATAGGAGTTAAAGAAAAAAGGCTTATGTTATCTAACCAATATGGGACAAGGACCATATATATAAGAGACCAAAGACTTAAGGCCTATTTCCACAAATAATGTGGGATGAAGGCTAACATACAAAGTTGAGGCAAACATAACAAGTGCAATCCAAACCAACAATGAAAATTAGATCTAAAATCTCTATAAAACTATATCCACCTTTTTGGGTGCTAATATAATTATATTCTTGTATTTAGGTCAAATTTATCATAAATGTTATTTATTAAAAATTATAATTAGAATTTGAAAACTTGATAACCCTAAGTCTTTGATGGTCCCACTCGAGAAAGTGTTCATATCCCACCTCCACTCTTTAGCTTTTTAATGGAAGACCCTATGTGGAGATTCATGAGAACATATCACTGCCCAAACCCTGAAACTTTCCAAAGAGTTGAGAAATGGGTGGGCTTCATCATCTTTAAGTGTTGGTGGTGCTGAGTTGACTGCCCAACTCACTTTGAGTTCAGGGAAGAAAGGATTAGAATTTCGTATTCATTAAGGGAAGGGGATACCTAGAACTCTTATTTTCTGTTGTAAAAAATACATGATAATGCATGCTATTAGTAAAACCTTATTACTATAAATAGCTAATAGACAAATATGTTGATCTACAGAGGCTAAGCTATCATTTGCTCATACATTTGGCAAGGTATATATCAACCCATTTTGAAATCAACACACCTAACTCGAGTTGATCAAATTTTAAGTTGAGTTCAAACTTTTTTTTAATTTCAAGATTTAGGTTAGGGTGAGACTTAAGCTTAAGCTACTTGAGTTTAATCCAATTTGAAGTTTAAAAATTTCAAAATATATCATTTTTATTTTTAAAAAATTTAAAATATATTTAATCGAATTTAATTCAAACTTGATGAATTTTGGACTGCTCAAACTAAGTCGGATTTGAACTCGAAATCAGATCAAACCTGAACTTGAAAACAAATTTTTAAGTTGGGTACCAGACTTAGGTGGGTCTGAGCCTAATTTAGCCCATTGCCAATCTTTATTTGCTCGTCATATGCCTTAAAACTATTGACAAATTGAACTAAATATCTTATAAAATGTAAAAGATTAGTTAGATATGACCTAAGCTTTTTCAATAAGTTAAAAATCGTGAAGGAATTTTATTCACACAAAAGAATCCATTGTAACATTTTATATTAATCTCTCTTAATTTGTGTAATTACTTGTCATAAATAAAAAGATAAATTAATTTTCACAATCATTTTTAAATTAAATTAATTAAATTTACTTATTCATAATCATATTCTTATGTGAGTTTTCCTATTATCAAAAAAGGTACAACTTAAAATATAGCTTTTAAAACCCAAACAAGATTCATGCTTTACATTATTGTAAGTATTTTCAACCCTCAGTGGGCTCTTTGAAAAGGTAAGGCTACTAAATGCACTTGTTGTTAAGTTAAATGCGTTATTTTATTTCGTAATTGTCATCAAATGAAGATTAATGGTATATTGCACTACAGATTATAGAATTGAACTCTGTGGAAAAGAAGATAGATAGAATAATAGATACTAGCTACCGCAATAACCATAAAACAGACAAAAAGAGTTAAAATAGAGCAATACTATAGATTCCTGAGAAGAAGAGGCATTAAAAAAAGATAGATGTTAAGATATTTGTTATGACATTATGGACATTATTTGTAATTGGACATTTTCAATTATTTAAGGAATATTAGTATGATGAATATTCTATCTTATGTGGGACTCTTTGAAGATAAGGTTTATTTGGGATAAAAATTCTAGTTATGATAGGATTTAATTGGAATCAAATCACCATATCTTGACCAAGATAAAATGTAGATTTTTTGTAATATTTTAGACTTTTATCGACATCCTATTTTGGGGATAATGGCTATCTAACATAGTTGTATTTTTTTGGATATTCTAACACTATTTTGCAGCTGCATTGTTGATGTGTTTTGGGTGATTTATTGGAGTTGTTTTGTCGCTTCTTTGTGTGAAAAAAATGATGGGCATATGGTGACTTGGCAACTGGAATTTTTGGGCTATCTTGGATTATTTTTAGTAGTTGATCTTATGATGATTGTTATCCAATTTTGCAGCTGTGTTTTCTCTAGTTTTGGAAGACTATTGTTGGACTGTCTTTGTGGTTGAGAGTGCACAATTTGACAGCTGGTTTTCTCTGGTGTTTGCATGATTTTTGTTGGGTTGTTCATTATCGATGAAGTGTTAGTTTGGTGGCTGTTGTTTGTGATTTGTGATGTGCGAAAACTCCAGAAGATTTTGTGATCTTTGCAGCTGCTATTCTTGATCGCGTGTGACTTTGGTGGCTATCAATAGTGGTGGTAGTGTGCAAAAAATTCCAACAGCCTTTGTGGATTTTGTAGCTCTTATATTTGTAACGTTTCGGTGAAGAAACATTTATCTTGTTAGTGATTTGTATGTTGCTATGTGTGAGATGTTCACAAATATTGAGCTGTCTTTGGTAGCAGATTTTATGGGATTAATGTTATCTTTTGGCAGCTACGTTTTTTCAAAAGATGAGTAAAATTTTGGACAATTGCTTTATCGTTTTTGTGAAGTGAAAAACGTGTAGTTAATTCATCATTTTTGTAGTTACATTTTCTTTGTTTTTGGGGAGCAATTATATGCTCCATTGAGCTATTCTTAGCAACTGTGTTTCTGCATATGTGGATATATAATTGAACTATTGCTTAGTTATTTTTTAGGGGAAAACGTTCAGTAATTTTGTCAATTGTGCAGTTGTATTTTTGACATGTTTCGGTGATGAAACATATGACTTCTTTGATGATTTGGTTATCCTTTTATGGTTGTGTTCTGCATACATAAATTGTGATTTTTGGACAGTTGCTTTGTAGTTCTTTGAGAGGAAAAACGTGCAGATTTTTTGTGGTGTGTGCAGCCGTGATTGTATGACGTTTCAGTGATGAAACGTTTGTTTGTTTGATGAGTTTTTGTGGTTGTTATACGTGAGATGCTTCAGAGACAATATCGAAGGCTCACAACAGATTTCTTGGTGGACAATTTCTCATTCTTTTGTTGATAAAGCAACATATTTAGGGGAATTGCTTTTTATCTCAAGTGTTGTCTTTGTTTGTGTTTTTATTGTTTCAATCACTCGGGTTGTTTTATTATCATCTTTGTTATCAATCATTATTGAGAAAATCCTCTGTTGAGGTTAGCACGAGGTGGTCGTGTTATTAGGAGTAATTTGCTTTCATGGGTTTTGAGAACGAGAGATAGTGTCAAGGATAGGGTAGGTTGGCTTTGTAATGCCTTCAATAAAACTATTGTTGTTCTTTGGTGAAAGTGATTAAGTTAGGTGAGGACCCCGCAAATGTAGGCAAGGTGTGTTGAAATGCGTTACCAAATCTCAGGTGTTGATTTGTTTATTTCGTATTTGATTTTGTTTCGTATTTGTCAAAAAACTTATAGTTGTTATGGTTGATTTATAATTTGTCCGAAACTATATCCTTTTAGATTTTCAATAAAAAACCACAAAATTGGAAGGGATTGATAGGAAAGGAATAACCACATCTTTCTTTTGAAACTCAATTATTAAAACAGCTAGCTTCTCAGTGGTGAACCAGATAGAGATTGGTTGCATTTTGTGATCCTATTTGTATCAGAAAGCTAATTTACACCGAAATCTTTGTTAGAAATTCACAAGTGAAGTAATTTTATATCGAAAAGAGATATAAATATAAAGTGAGTTATATATAAAAATAGGATTTACAACTCATTGCTTAAAAGTTGAGTTAATATATAATGTCCTGCTTGTAAGATATTTTAGTGGCCCATGTAACTTATGGATTTGAGTCTAATGGAAAGAGCCCAAGATCATGGTTATTGGGTCTTAGAGAATTGGGCTCAAAAGGGTCCAAGACCCTTTCCCTCTCTCCTTTAAGTAAACAACCGAAACATATATAAATATGTCTTATATGTTTCGAAAAAGTAGAACAACATTTCTAAACAAGAAAGGCATTGTTTCTTAACCATCGGAGAAACTATCAAAGAAGTAAGGAAGAGAGGGAATAAAGACTATCAAGATCATCAAACAACATGGAGTTAAGTTTGTTTATATTATTGTTCGATCCATAAAAGTATTTACAATTGGTATGTTTATTTTCGTGTATGGCATGTTGTTTTTCTGTATTGTCATGGAACGAAGCCGCAACCTACTGATTTGTTCTAATATTCCCATATGTTTCCAAAACTTGTTTTTCGGTGTTAATTTCGTGCTGTTGGACATGATGCCATCGTAAAGAACCGAAAGGCTTGATTAAGGCTTGGTCTTCTTATGATTTGCTTGAACGAATTCGTGTTTGCTGCGTTCTGGTTCTGCAAAGACATGTGATTATGGTTGTTGAAAACAAAACAACGAAAACAAAGGCTTGGGTTTTGAAACGAAAGGGTTGGTTCTTGAAACTAAAAAAGGTTGGTTATTACTGTGATTTTCTTGAACCAATATTGAAGATATGTTTCTGTCGAATAATGAAAACCTATGAAAGAACGACGGTAGGATGTTTTGTAATATGGAGACAACATATTAAAAAATGAAAAAAAACGTAGAAAAAACTAGTTGGAGTCGACGTGAGGAGGAAGATGGGGCGCGTGAACAACACGCGCCCCATCTAACAAGAAATTGCAGTGGCGGGTGCGTGCAGGCAATCGTACAAAACAACTACTGGCACATGCTCTACATGCGCCAGACAGGGCTTTATGGCCCAAAACATGATTTTGGGCTGGTTTTTGTTCGTTTGGCCCATTAAAGGATAAGATTGGATTATTCAATGATTATGGCCTAATTTTATGGTTTTTAATTTAGGGTTATATTATGCATCCTTAATTATTAAGGAATTATATTATGGATTTTAACCCTAAGTAAAACAATTTTAGGATGGGACATAATGGATTATTTAATTCATAATTGATTTATTATCTATGCATAGTATAATTTTGAAAATCAATGCCATATTATATGTTTTATTTGGTACTTTGAATATTTTATATTATGCAATATTTGGAATTAAATTTTCCTATTATA
>JANQAP020000117.1:309733-320766 GCA_026874005.2 Erythroxylum coriaceum
TTTCAGATTATTTCTCAAGAGTAGTTGTTGTTTCTAATCAATTGAAAAGAAATGGTGAAAAGTTAGAAGATGTGAGAATAATAAAGAAGATATTTCGTTCATTGGACCCCAAATTTGAGCACATCGTGGTGACGATTGAAGAAACTAAAGACTTGGAAGAAATGACAATCGAGCAACTCCAAGGATCATTGCAAGCATACGAAGAGAAACATAAGAAGAAGCAAGGGATCACTGAACAACTCCTCAAGCTACAACTCAAGGATATGCATGAAAGCCAAAGGAATGATAGAAACTAATGTGGCTGAGGTAGAAGTAGAGGCCGTGGATGAAGTGAAAGTTGCGGTTGTGGACGAGGTTGGAATTATAATAACAACAATTCCAACAACAACTATGAGAAAGGGGAAAGTTTAACACGAGGCTGAGGAAAAGGCAATCCAAACTTGAGGTATGACAAATCTCAAGTTCGATGCTCTAATTGTCAAAAGTTTGGGCATTATGCTTCAGAATGTAGAGCTCCCAACAACAGAGTCGAAGAGAAGGCCAACTATGTGGAGGAGAAGACCGATGAGAAAGAAATTCTTCTTCTAGTGCAAAAGGAGACTGATGATAGCTAAACAAATTCCTGGTATCTTGATAGTGGTGCAAGCAATCACATGTGTGGAAGGAAAGATATGTTCGTAGAGCTAGACGAGTCAGTAGGAGGAAATGTCTCATTTGGAGATGATTCCATAATAACAGTGAAAGGGATAGGTAACATTCTTATCCGTTTGAAAGACGGGAGACATCAATTTATTTCCAATGTCTACTATGTGCCCAATATGAAAAGTAATATCTTGAGTTTAGGACAATTGTTAGAGAAAGGTTATGATATTCATATGAAGGATTATAATCTTTCTATAAAAGATGAAAAGAACAACTGCATTGCTAAAATACCAATGTCAAAGAATAGAATGTTCCTGATCAACATACAAAGTGACATTGTAAAGTTTCTGAAAGCTTGCTACAAAGATGCATCATGGCTATGGCATCTTTGATTCGGGCATCTCAATTTTGGAGGACTGGAGTTGCTATCTAAGAAGGAGATGGTGAAGGGACTACCTTGCATCAACCATCCTGATCAATTTTGTGAAGGATGTCTACTCGGGAAAACAATTCAGAAAAAGTTTTCCAAGGGAGTCAGACTCAAGAGCCAAGAAGCCACTCGAACTAATCTATGCTGATGTGTGCGGTCCGATCAAGCCAAGTTCTCTCAGAAACAGTAATTATTTCCTTCTCTTCATAGATGATTTTTCAAAGAAAATATGGATGTATTTTTTGAAGCAAAAGTCAGAAGTTTTTGAGGTCTTCAAGAAGTTCAAAGCTGCAGTGGAGAAAGAAAGTGGATGAAAGATCAAAGCCATGAGGTCCGATCGAGGAGGAGAATTTTCTTCCTAGGAGTTTCAAAATTTTTGCGAACCAAATGGAATTCGTCGACCCTTAACAGTTTTGAGATCCCCCCAACAAAACGGCGTAGCAGAAAGAAAGAATCGAACTATCCTCAATATAGCTCGGAGTATGCTCAAAAGCAAGAAACTGCCCAAGGAGTTTTGGGCGGAAGCAGTAGCATGTGCAGTTTACTTGTCGAACCGATCTCCAACCAGAAGTGTTTGGGGAAAGACACCGCAAGAAGCATGGAGTGGAAGAAAGCCCGGCATTTCCCATTTGAGAGTTTTTGGAAGCATAGCTCATGCTCATATACCCGATGAGAGAAGAACCAAGCTTGATGATAAAAGTGAAAGCTTCATCTTCATTAGCTATGATGCAAATTCGAAAGGCTACAGGCTGTACAATCTAAACAATAAGAAGGTTGTGATCAGTCGAGATGTGGTATTTGACGAAGAAGGACTATGGGATTTTGGATCTCATACAAATGACTTCAATTGCTCTCCTCAATTTGAAGATGAACAGGCACCAACAGAGCCATCTAGAGAAGCCCAACAAGAGCCTATGACTCCACCACCTTCGCCAACATTAACTACCCATGGAGACGAGTCACCTTCGTCATCTTTAAATGGGAGTCAAAGTGAAAAAACTGCGTCACGTACACGAAGTCTTCGAGATCTTTATGAGGTAACTGAACGACAAGATAATCTTACATTATTTTGTCTTTTTGCTGATTGTGAGCCAGTGAGTTTTCAAGAAGTTGCACAAGAGAAGAAGTGGAAAGACGCAATGGACGAAGAAATCAAGGCCATCGAGAAGAATGACACATGGGAACTCGTTTCACTTCCCAAAGGGCATAAGGCAATAGGTGTCAAATGGGTGTACAAAACAAAGCGAAATACTAAAGGAGAGATTGAAAGGCACAAGGCGAGGCTAGTTGGGAAAGGCTATAGTTAAAAGGTTGGAATTGACTATGATGGAGTATTTGCTCCTGTGGCTTGATTAGAGACTATCAGACTAATCATTTCTTTGGCAGCTCAAAACAAGTGGAAGATACATCAAATGGATGTTAAGTCTGTCTTCCTAAATGGAGTTATTGAAGAAGAAGTCTACATTCAGCAACCATTAGGCTACAAAGTCAAAGGCCACGAAAACAAGGTGTTGAAGTTGAAGAAAGCTCTCTACGAGTTGAAGCAAGCACCAAGAGCATGGAATAACTGCATCAATAAGTACTTTCTTGAGAACAACTTCACCAAGTGTCCATCTGAACATGCTCTCTATGTCAAAATCAAAGATGGAGATGTTCTGATTGTATGCCTATATATGGATGATCTCATCTTCACCAGAAGTAATCCAAGAATGTTTGATTAATTCAAAAAAGTAATGACCCAAAAATTTGAAATGACTGATATCGGACTAATGGCGTACTACCTCGGCATTGAAGTCAAGCAAAAGGAAGAAGGCATCTTCATCTCCCAAGAAAGCTACGCAAGGGAGATACTCAAGAAGTTCAAGATGGAGGATTGCAAACAGATCAACACACCAGTGGAATGCGGAGTCAAGCTATCCAAGCATGAAGAAGGTGAAAGCGTGGATCTAACACTTTTCAAAAGTTTGGTTGGAAGTTTACGCTACTTGACTTGCACAAGGCCTGATATTCTTTACGCAGTCTGATTGGTTAACCGCTACATAGAATCCCTAATAACCACTCATTTTAAAGCAACAAAAAGAATTCTTCGCTATTTGAAAGGTACAATTGATCTTGGCTTAAGCTATTCGGTTTCTAGTGATTATAAGCTTGTTGGATACGACGATAGTGATTGGCCTGGAGACGATGATGATCGAAAAAGCACCACTGGATTTGTGTTTTTTATGGGAAATACTGCTTTCACATAGATGTCAAAGAAGTAACCAATTGTCACCTTGTCTACCTGTGAAACAGAACTTGTAGCTGCTATGTCGTGTGTTTGTAATGCAATATGGCTAAGAAACTTATTAAAAGAATTGAACATGACACAAGAAGAACCAATAGAGATTTGTGTTGACAATAAATCGGCAATAGCTTTGGCTAAAAATCCAGTTTTTCATGATCGAAGGAAGCATATCAATACTCGCTATTACTACATAAGAGAGTATATTACAAAGAAGGATGTATATCTATAGTATGTGGGATCCTATGATCAAATTGCAGATATCTTCACCAAACCATTGAAGAAAGAAGACTTTACCAGATTGAGAAATGCACTTGGCATCATAGAACAAGTTTCAGGGGGAGTGTTGAGAATATAAACTTGTTTATTGGAGTCCAAGTCCATAATTAAGGTTCAAAACTACAAACCTTCTACCTAGAATCTTCTAGTGTTTGATCATTTGGGGTTACTTAAATTATTGTTAGAAGGTTGGACAAGAATGATGTGTATGGTTATTATAATTTTAGATTAGTGTATTTTTGTGGTGTATGATGGTTTGTAAGTAGTATAAATACCCCTTTCTAGTTTGGTTTAAGAGTCAAGAAGAAGTAAGAACTTCTAAGTGAGTGAAGAAGCAAAGTTAAGTGAGTTGTAGTATCTTGAGTGAGAGTATTCTTATAATATTTTCTTGAGTTTGAATAAGAAGTTGTTTGTGTGAGTGTTTCATCTCCAACAGGGGACAATGTAGGAATATTGCACACTGTTTGAAACTTATTCTAATAAGTTAACTCTTCCCAAATCTTATTTGACAGGCTTCTTCTTAAAGGGTCTTAAGCCTAAACTAGAGCTGACAGTGAAAATGATGGAACTAAAGTCTCTTAAGCAAGCTTATGCATTAGCAAGAAAATAAGAGGCGATAGTGGTAGCCAGATTACTGGTGTATTTCGGGAAAGGAGCTAGAGTGTTAGGGCAGATAAGTGAAGTCAGAGCGAACTCTGCTTACAACGGAATGAACCCTTCAATCTCTCCTCCCCGTAATAACCCAAAAGATAGGTTATTGCCACCACTCGTGTTCTAGGGGGATCAATTATAAACCAAGCCACAATAGAAACATGAGGAGCACAAAATCGATAAATAGTAAAGAATTTAACGAGAAACAAGCCAAAGGATTGTGTTTTTGGTGCGATTATGGATATATGCCGGGATATAAATGTAAAAAGAGGCAGTTCCAACGATGTATGGTAGAACAGGAGGATCTAACTGATGAGGGGGAAATTAAGGAGGAAAATGAAGAGAGGGAATTGGTCAGTCTCGCAGTATCACTAAAGGCAATATAGGGATTAAGAGATAGAGGGGAGTGCAAGTAGATGAGGTTGATTATCATTATCAAAAGAAGTTGCTACATATTCTCATAGATAGTGGGAGTACACACAACTTCCTTGATGAAGGGTTGATGAGGAAAGGAAACATGGAAGTAGTAGACATCCCAAAATTAAGCATGACAGTGGGAGTGGGTTTGAAGTTAAAATGCCACCATGTTTAAAGGAATTTCAACTAGAAAATGCAAGGGTTAAGTTTCACCATCGAAGTGCTTATTATTAATCTAGGAGGTTGTGATTTGGTCTTGGGTGTACAATGGTTAGCAACATAGATTAACGAGTTCATGTTCTAGAAAATAGAAATCATCCCAGTAATAGAACATATGTCAAGGTTTAAACTCAGCCATGACATATCCCACAATGACAGCACATTTGAGGAAAACGTGGCACATATCTGTTACAATAATCTTGCCATTAAAAGCAAATATTGACCCATGAAACAAGCCTCGATTCAAGAACCAAGATCACTCACTCTTTGCAATGTATTACACTGTACACTTACTATATAAAAACTTGTAAAGTTTCATGGTGGATTGATTATCAGAATATACAAAAATCGTTCCTTTAGCTAAAACACTCTTTTATCCAGTTCATATTTCAAAAAAAGTAACATTGTAGGAAGAAAAAGCAAAATTTTGTAGAAAAGACACTTTTTTTAAGGTGAGAAACTCGAATTTACATGAAATCCTCTTAAAAATTTTCGTTTCTTCTCCTTAGATTTCTTAGCAATCCATTCAAAATAATCAAATCTATAACCTAGTATAAGAAACTATAGTGAAAGTCTGGAACATTGGTGTTATACCTTAATGGTATATGTCTTTCCATTTCCAATAGCGCTATAAGCAAACACCATAGCATTGCAACCTCGAAATATCCCAAGAACTAAAGGGCTAACTTTGTAATACGTAACAGGAACGTTAGTTACGAACCTATGATTGATGCCGAAGTTGTATTAATGGAGAAAACATGGACAAATATTTGATTCGTCATCCATTTTCGATGAATGAGCGGTTAAACCCCGAATTCTTCAAACATAACTTCACGAAAGTTGTTTAACTATATGTGGTTAATGTCTTTCTGCGTTTTTTTTACACGTGGACCTCTTAATGGATTAAAGAATCTGAACGTCCACGAATTTTCTTAAACAGACAACAAGAGACTTTAAGACCTATTTATAGTAACCTTATTGGGTCTCCCCATCACATGTCTAACACACACTAATTAAAGCCCATTTTCTTCACTAGATTTTAGCCCATTAAACCAGATCCTTTATTGGGCTTCTTCATTACCCTTAACACAGATCAAATTCAATTCTCTTAACTGTAAAATTATTAAAAATCGTAATTAATTATTGTCCAAATTAAGAAAATCACTAACATTCTCCCCCTATGTCATACCAAATCCATTGATTTATACATATATACAAAATATATATGTATATGTCTGTGTGTGTGTGTGTGTGTGTTCTGACGACATAGGCTCAAGGTTAATCTCTATAGATATGCCCAATGACCTTTAAAATGCTTAAGATCAACATACTGTCATAACACATAAAAAAACGTATAAATGTATTAAGAGCAATTATAGTGATTCCCAACTAATAATGTCTAAGGATTTTAGTACACCTATACTATACACATGTCTCTAAAAAATAATTGGGATTAAAGGATCAGCAAGCATATCCTCAGTACTTAAATGTTTTACTTCAATGTCACCTTTCTATATCAATTCCTTTAAAGTTAAATATTTGACCTCCAAATGCTTAGAACCTATGATGTTCTTATTGTTATTAATGAACAATATAGTAGAAAGATTACCACAATATAATCAAATGGGTCTAGCTACTAAATTAACCATAGATAACTCAGAAATCAAGTTCCTGAGCCAAACCACCTATAAAGCAGCCTCATAGTATGCCACAAACTTCACATGCATAGTCAAAGAAATCACTAATGTCTTCTTGACACTCTTCCACAATAATACACCATCTGCTAACATAAAAATGTAACCTAATGTGGACTTCGTATCATCCGGCCATATAACAAATTTGAATACATATAGTCTATAAAGTTTAGACTATTGACTTTTCTGAATGTCAACATATAATCCTTAGTTCCCTTCAGATATCTCAACATTTGTTTGAGTACATTCTAGTGATATATTCCTAGGTTAGCCAAATATCTACCTAACATTTTAATAACAAATGCAATTTTCGGTCTAGTGCACACTTAGACATGCATCAGGTTACTAACAACACTATAGTATGGGACACTTTTCATAACGACTCTCTATGCATCATTCTTTAGACATTGTGACAAAGATAATCTCTCAGTATGAGATATTGGTGCTTAACAGGCTTACAATTAACCATATTAAACATTTGCAACACTCCTTTAATGTATGCTCTCTGTGATAGACCTAACAAGTACTAAGACCTGTCTCGATGAATCTATATATCTAGGATAAAAGGTGCCTCACTAAGGTCCTTCATGTTAAAATGCTTGGCCAAAAACTGCTTAACCTTATACAGCAAGATGAAGTCATTTGACGTAAGCAAGATATCATCCACATAAAACAGTAAAAAGATAACCTTGCTCCCCCTAAGTGTGTAATACAAACATCTTTCAAATTTATTTTCCACAAAGCTAAATGAAGTAACAATTTTATCAAACTTAAGGTACCACTATCTAGAGGCTTGTTTCTATATTGATTTTCTCAGGTTACAAACCATGTCAGCTTTGTCTTGATCCTGAAATCCTTCAGGTTGTTCCATACAGACCTATTCATTAAAGTCTTCATTTAGAAAAGTGGTTTTAACATCCATCTGATGCATCCCCATATCATAATGTGCTACTGTTGCTATAATCATTCTAACTGTATCCTTAGTAGATACAAGAGAAAAGGTAATATTAAAGTCAATCCCTTTTTTCTTAGCGAACTATGGCAACCAAATGAGCTTTAAACCACTTAAATTTACCCTAAGAGCCCTTTTTGGTCTTGAAAATCCATTTACAACTGATAGGTTTGTTTAAGGTAAATTAACAACCTCCGATACCTTATTATGTTTCATGGATTTCATCTCATCTCTTATTGCATCCCACCATAAATCTGTATGAGGTCCAGAAATAGCCACTGTAAAAGTAACTGGATCTGCTACAAGTCTAACATCACAGTCTTATTCACCTAAATAGACTTCGTGGTTAAATGAAATAGTAGTTATTTTCATTCTAGTTGATCTTCTTAATTGAACTGGTTCAATATGCTCTTGTACCTCAGGAACCTCAATTCCTGTACTAGTATAGTTCTAAGACCTTGATCCACCACTTATGAATGTATGAATGATGGATATGAAATAACTGTAATATCCACTCTGCTATTATTTGAGGGTAAGAAGGACCACCCTCATCATAAACATCATACCCCAAAAATTTTTTTGGTTTCTGATTTTACTATTCTAGATCCTCCATCTCTACAGTAAAATCTGTATTCCCTAGAATGATCTAGATATCCAATAAAATAACAATGAGTATAATGAGAATGCAACTTATCTTCATAAGGACTATAAAAATGTACCTCAGCAAGGCAACCCCATACAAGAATGTGAGTGAGGCTAGGCTTCCACCCTTTTCAAAGTTCAAAAGGCATCTTTGAAACTGATTTGCTTGGGACTTTATTAAGCATATACAAGGTAGTCTTTATGGTTTCACCCTAAAAGTAATCAAGTAAATTAGTCTTGCTTTGCATTGACCTCATCATGTCCTTTAAGGTACGATTATATCTTTTGGCCACACCATTTTGCTCATAACTACCAGGCATAGTGAACTGAGCATCTATTCTACATGATTCTACATATTTGGAAAACAAACTCTTTGTTATCCTGAAACCCCATGTTTGCTATAATATTCACTTATACGGTCATATCTGAATAATCTTAATGAACCTTCCCAAATGGTTCTCAACTTCAACCTTAAAAATCTTAAATTTCTTAAGAACTTCAAAATTTTCTTTAAGCAAGAACACAAATCCAAAACTAGAATAGTCATAAAAATATTAGAAAATATGTTGAATTAAAAAATGATAGAAAATATCTTAAATCATAAGGTAACTTATAAGATGCACATATGTCTGTATGTATGAGGTCTATTAAGCTAGAAGCATGAGTTGACTCCTTTTTCTTTATTTTGATCAACTTACCCCTGCAACAGTCAACACATGTTTCCAGATCATCAAAATCTAAAGTTTAAAAATGTGACACAACCTTTTATGTCACAATGTGCATGACTTATCCTTTATTAGGTTTCTCTTTCTGGTAACCTATTCAGCAATATATGAAGAAGCATACATCTTATTAGGAGTAAGACACATTCTATACAAACCATATGACAAGAAGGCATTACCAATATATTTTGCATTGAAAGATAACTGTACAATAAAAGTTTCAATGACAAAATCATAACCTTCTTTATTTAAAACAAATACGATATCAAATTCTATTTAAAAGACGACAAATAAAAAACGCGTGATTTAATACAAGAGTGAACCCTATATTAAGATTCAAATAAACATCCCTTATAGAGATTACATTAACTTCTTCATTACTTCCCACCATCATTTTTTCCTCCTCCCTATTTAACTTTCTCTTGTGTACGAATCCCTGCATTGTGGAAGCAACGTGATTAGAGGTTCCACTATTTAGTCACCAAGAACTTGATGTGGCATAATTAGACTCATTGATCATACATGCTAAGGAGTTACCTAATAGCTCTAGTTTTTCTTTCCAGGTTTTATACTTTTGGTAATCCAACTTTTTGTGCCCCTTATTTTTATTAAAAAAAACACTTCATACTCTTTACATCCCCAGAACCTCTAGCAACCAAAAACCACATGTGGAGGAAATTTAGATTTCTCACCTTTAACTTTCTGGGGCTTTACCTTTGCCTTCCCCTTGGTTGCTAGTAAAGGTGCATGAGCTTTACTTTTCAGCTTCACTTCTGCAGTAACACAATAGGTAATTAAAGCATTTGTGTCCAAACTTCATCCTGAGAGTTGTATGTTGTAACCAAAATACCAAACTCTGATGGAAGTGTATTTATAGCTTAGTAAACAATACAATCATCAGGTATATAAATATTCAACGTCTTCATCTTAGTCTGTAGGTGGAGTATCTTAATAATGTGCTTCCTCACTACTGTTGCTCCTGTATATCTCATAGAGTATAATTCCTTCAGTAAGGTACCTATTTCAGTATTAGAAAATACCTTATGTCTCTATAAGAAATTATTGAGGAAGTCCCTTGCTATGGTAGTTTATGGAAGTCCAATAAGCAACTGCTTTGGAATGGATCTTTTTATGGACAAATAACACATTCTATTTGACTTTTCCTAGGCTGCGTAAGCTTACTTTCTCAGCCTCTAAGCTGAGAGATGTAGATGTAAATAACTTATCCTTGACTATGACCATGTTGATATCTGTCATCTCCAACACAAATTCCACATCTTGCCTCCATTTCTTAAAGTTGAAACTAGTCAAGGTTTCAATAATGACATTGTTATTATTCACAGAAAATGTAACGCCCCAAAAATTTCGATTTCATGAATAGTACTTTTGGGTCTTGAATAGTGACATCAAGTACCCAAACTACTTTTTATTTTATTTGGTATCGGATAATATTTTTCAAAGATAGCCTAAAGATTAAATTAGAGCTCAAAACAATTTTATTTTGAGGGTTTGATCAAGAGCTGACCAGTGATCAAAGTTTGACCTAAGAAAGGGTGAAAGTCAAACATGAAAATATTAATGAAAATAAATGATATTAATTAAGGTCTTTATGTGAGGTTGATATTTTTCTTATGGGTATTTTCATTGAGAAGAAGAAAAGAAAGGATTAAAAGTTAAAGTTAATTTTGTTTTCTTAATGAGAAAGTGTTATTAAGGGACCACATTTCATTTTCTTGGCCACTTACCCTCTCTTCTTCACCAAGGAGTGCTAAGAACAACCATGTCTCCTTTCTTCTCCATTTTTCTTTCATTTTCAAGCCAACTTTCTTATTTTTAACCCCCAAATCAACTATTAAACACTAAATCGTCAATCTAGGGTCCCTAAACTCACTATATCAACAAAAAGTTTGGGAAAAGAAGAAGAAATGGTATATGGGTGTTCTTGATGAATAATACTCGAAAATTTATAAGGTAAGTTAATAGAGTTTTAATTATTTTTAGTATAAGAATTTTGTGTAGTTGCATGCATTGATGAATAAAATGCATGAAATAAAATTTTTATGCAATATTATGAAGATAAAGAAGAGGAAAAGAAGGAATAAGG